>JARFOD010102505.1:0-16347 GCA_031763545.1 Mopalia muscosa
GGGTGTAACTAAACTTATAGCCACATTAAAACAGAGTATGAACTGTGGCAATAATGGGTGTAACTAAACTTATAGCCGAATTAAGCAGAGTATGAACTGTGGCCATAATGGGTTCAACTAAACCTAATGCCGAATTAAAACAGTGTAGGATCTCTGATTGCTGTTTTGAGTTAACAATGATAGATGGTAACTAAACTTATTGCCGAATTATAAAAGTGTAGTAGCTGTTACCATTGTTTGGAAATAACAACGATTACTAATCTCATTATCGAAAATAAAGTAGGAGCTACGATTACTCTTTTGAAATAAACCTGAACTTATTACAGACTTAAAATTATGTAAGAGCTGTGACTACTGCTTTTAAATAACAATAATGGATGATAACTATACGTATTACCGACTTACAATTGTCTCGGAGTTTTAAAAACAATGGATGGAATGCGATAGCAATAATGGATGGAAACTAAACTAATGATTGATTTGATTGATTGATTGATTGATTGATTGATTGATTGATTGATTGGAATCTATTGGAACTATGACTTCTTTTTGGAAATAATAAACATAGACTGTACCCAAATGTATTACCCAGTTGAACTTGGACAGGAGCTTTGGCTAAAATAGCCAATGGCTTTTATTCATTGATCAGCTGCTTTTTTGTCATGGTCTCGAATGATTGATAAAAAGGATATTTTCGTTTGATATTGAGAAAAGTACACTTGAAATTTAAATAATCTTTTTGTTGGATGACATTGACATTGCTTGGCTGTTATTAACTTTATTGGTTACTGTTATCATATGATAAGCTTCAGACAAGTTGTATATCTATCCAAAAAATCAGATTTTGGATAATTTATGAAGAATAGGGAAAAGTGGATGGGGGGAGGGGGGAGTTTTCGAAGTGTTGAATATTCATATCTTTTGTTACAATTATGATGTATAGTTGTCTTCTAGGTGATAGTTGTTGTATGACCAGAGGTAAAGGTGATGGTAAAGAATTGATTTACAAAAAAATAACATCTTCCTATACTTGTTCGCCACACTGTCTTGCATTTAAACCTGATCATTTTCAGAATGGCTTCCAATGGAACAGCGAGGTCACGTCATTTCAGATTGATGGTGTGCCTTGTTTGCACCAAGATTATCATATCAATAAAAATAACCAAACAGTTGGTCATCCACAGCATTCAAGTGATGACATAGCTATGCTCAAACAACATTTAGAAGCAGGAGAGCTCGTGTAAAATATGAACGAAAAGTATAACAAAACAAGAATTTTCCCTCACCACCTCAACTACGGACGAATAAGCTAGACAAACGTGTAGGGTAGTGTAATGCTTTACTAGAAAAAGATAAATAAAAGATTTAATTGTTTTTTTTTAATCGCGTTGCTTATATTATATACGTGCACTTTATTAACAGGGATATCTTTCATATACTATATTTGCTGAGCACAATACATTGTCCATTAAGTCTAAATTTGTAATATTATAATCGCCTGTATAGATATATTATCCACAGTTAAATAAAATGCGCCACAGATATGCGGTTACTATTAAAATGAACTAGAATATGGTGATCCGTTAACACCGGTAAACATAATTTGAGTTCGGTACCAGTTGGCTCCATCTGTAAGGAGAATAAGTATGTATAGATCAAACTCTATGCCTTGTGCCATTGTGCCAAGTTGAATACTTTTAGCCGGCATGCATAAATCAAAATACCTGTTAACAGTTCCACCTGGCGCTACCTGTAAGCGGACACATACTCAAGTCAATCTAAGACAACATATCGATACATAGACCAGCTGTACAATTTTTAAATATAATATGACAACTTATTTTCATGTGAAGTGCTAAAAACAAAATTGATACTTTTGCAGCAGGTGGCGCCACATGTTTTCTGATCTCTATGCCAAAATACCTCCCATTTGATATTGCCATATGAAGTTATCCTATACCGTGTTTAAATAAAATCTGATTTTAGATTTTCAAGTAAATGGCAAGAGACTAAACAATGGTCGGAGGGATCAACAGCAACAGGTGGCACCACCTGCAGTCGAGCATATACCAACCTCAATACTATACATTACTTCCAAAAATAGTGTGATTAACATGTATATGTTGCCACTTAAATGTTACCAGTGAGTAGATGGCTTCTAGTATGGAGTATCCATGTGCATCGAGGGATTAGAAAAACTCTCTTTATTCAAAGCCTACAGTTTCTTTATAAGAAACCTGTCATATTTTTCGCGAGATGTGTTAAGAACAGAGCTGCAGCGAGATACTGAATAGAAGCGTTGACAATCCCATTGGGTATTTCACTGGGATTCTGAGGGATTTAATGTAGTCCAGGTGTGGTAAGTGGTGCCAATGAAAGGGCTCCCCTCAAGTTGATAAACACTGTTACTGTGTTCGTCAAGCCAGTTCTTAAAGTTAATCACTACTGTGAAGTAGATCAGCTTCCCATTACATTCGGCCACTTATCACAAGATGAAACACCTGGGCGGGCGCGTCATGATGGACAGTCCTTCTGGATTGCACCTGGACGGGCGCGTCATGATGGACAGTCCTTCTGGATTGCAATTCAAACACTGTCTCTTTTGTGCCCAAATATCTATCTATATATAAATATCTATATATATATAATGGGCTGCAGGATATTCCCTTCACACAATTCTCAGTGTGATGGGCGAAACATAAAGGATACCACATGCAAAATGAGTTTTAAAAAAGAACGAATCTACATATCAACAGTCAAAGTAGCCCTGACATTATGTTTACATCGCCCAAGCTCTAGTGACACTGTTATTATTCTATTTAACCTAATTCATAGTTCTTCTGTAGCCCAGTGAACACTATGTTTGTAATAGCTATATTATATTTCTATATGCCTATTAACAGTCCTCATGCGAGGGTGACACGTAGATTATGAAAGAACACGACATGAAAAAGAAATCAAAATACGGTAAGCAGCGTCACATAAATCACACATCCGTGAAACGACAAGATACACATGCATATCCTTAGTTTTGAGGACTCGATTAATCAGTAACAGTGTTTATCAACCTCAGATGACCGTCTTTATTACCTCACTTACCAAAAACGGCCAGCATCATACTATATTGGATATTTATATTAGGTTTCATTAGAACGAAATGAGTAGTGAAGGGCTGGAGAAAAAAAAATATATATTTTGACAAAAATTGCTTCACATGCAATTATAGGCAGTGGGCGGGTTTACAAGAACCTCAACCTCGTGCAACGTCTAGCAGCATAGACTGTTTGTTAAGAATCTTTCATTGAGTGCTGGAAGCTTAATTGAAAAGTTGGCCCTTCGTGGCGACATTCACAAAGAATAAACAACATGCGACGTTTTGTCTGACGGGAAAATCCTACATGTTTCTATATCAATGGAAAATTAAACTTGTTATAAGTTAAGTTAGAAAACTACTTGAAATTTTTCACTTAATGTCCGGAAGAGTGGAAGTTCGACAGGATGCAACATATTATGCAACCACTAGACGGGCATTTATCAGGTCCAGTGCCATGCATTATCTTAAATGGACGATTTCGAAAAGTTTGAATATGATATCAAAAGTAATAATTATATTGTCAAGCCATATTTTGTCGCTTCTCGGATGTGCGACTTTCTTCTGTTATATCGAATTAGTCTGTGTGAATCACTGCATAGGTACGTCAAAAGAGTTTAAATTCCGGTTTGCGGTTAGCTTTAGGGTTTTCAGAGTAAGAGAAATCCTTCTCCTGTTGGATAGTGTTATTTTTTAAAAAAATATTGTTGCCAGAAGTTCATTATTAACAAACTATACTCGGTATATTCTTAAAAACCAATGCAGTCATTCATTAAAATGAGCTAATAATGTGTTGAAGTATCAACATATCTGCCATTTTGGTTTTTGTAGATATTTGCACTTTAAAAAAACGCCTTATAAATTTCTCCTCGCGAGCAACATTTCATATAAAACATGAGGAATACCGATAACAAAGCTGTTGCTGAACACTGGCAGAGATGTTGACAGTCCCATTGAGTATTCAGTTTATTTCAAAGTGGGTAAATGGAGTTCAGGTATGGTGATCTGTACCTGTGTACCTGTAATGTAGTTAATATTTCGTTTAATCGTATTTCTTTTAAACTAGACACAAACAACGTAGTATAGCTGATTGCCTGAATGGCAATTTAACATAGCATAAATTTAATTTCTGCTCCACTATGTTAGAAATATTTAAGAACCATATATAAGTTTAGAAAACGTTTTAAAAAAAGCAAAATAACACATAAAACGTTTTACACAAGAAAAAACTAAGTAGAATGTCAAAGAGTGTGGTCTTACCTCTTGTCAAAACGGCATTCTGTTTGTAATTCTCAAATAGTCAATTAATATGTTTCTTAAGAGTTAAATTGGGGTTTTCCGGTCATATTAACACGAGGACAATCTGTCGACTCAAATGTAAATGCAATTTATCATCTAAATTTTTTGGTTGGTTTCTCGTTAGCTTGAAGTCTCTACTTTGTCTCAGGGTTAGAAGTTGTTTTCAAACTGACATTGGTTAAAACGATGGAATTCCCGACGACAGGTACCACTTCCGGTTTCCTCAAGTACCACTTCCGGCCTTGTTTCCACAATGTGGCTAGTATGTATGGATCACAATTGGTTTTTTGTAGAGTACCACAAAGTGGAGTATCATTAGTAACACTAGGAAGTCTAACATTACCATGTTCAAGTCGATGTTTATTACCATTGTAGATGTTTTTAATAGGTAGACTATCAAGAGTGGATAATAAGATTATTCCTTTAATACATATACTGTGATTAGTATATTAGACATAGCTTTGTTTGTTGTCTGGCCCTGCATTTATAGTTTAAGGTGAAAGAAAACAATGTGATGTGTGTAAAGTGGTTGATGTGTACTGACATTGCTTTTAAAGGTATGAAACCAGGATAGACCTTTGGTGAGACCCACGTACATTTGAATGTTTTGGATGACACTGATAACTTGTTGTTTGGCCTGTATTTGATTGCTTATTCTAAATGTGCACTATTTGAAGAAGTTTACTTTTACAGGATAAGTAACATGCCGAGTGGCATATAGTGTAACAAGGTTAAAGTCGGCATCCTTTCTTTGGTTTGTTTGTTTGTTTGATTGGTGTTTAACGTCGTTAAGGGTATTTCACTTATATGACGACGGACACAAATAAAGAACATCACAAACAAAAATGTTTCCTTTCTTTGGAGTAATCAATGGACATGATCACTGGATACGAACTAAACTAGAGTCAGGTTGTGTTTCAAACCGACCACCGTTTAATGGCGCGTAAAGAAGTTACCTTTGGAAATGCGTTGATGGTCGGTATCATCTTCTCAAGGCAATGGTCAGAATGATCGCCCTCAAATATTGTACAGCCAATAATCTCCTGATACCAAATAACTCTGGGATAGAATGAAAGGAAGACAGGTGCAATACAACGATCATCGTTACTACGTGTCCATGGATAGGTGATGTCACTTTTAGCGGCGATATTATCTATGGACATGGTTTTGGATGCAAATGCGTTGAATGTACAAAAACTCATTAGAGAGAACGTAAAGAATGTGGCATTCATATGTGGACGAAATAGACAAATATATGTGGACAACGCGACAGTACATGTTTATATCTTTGTATTGCCATTTGCCGTACTCCAACATGAATGTAGTTTAACACGACATATTCAGAAATCTTGATGTTTAACACAACATATGCACAAATTTAGATGCTAGAGCAAACTAACAGGCTGACAAAAACGTGTTTGGTTTTGGAAATTCAATTCTTAAAGTACTTCGATTAATTTAACGGGGAGATTTTACCGAAAGGGCTGCGTTCAATAAATAAGAAAGCTGCCGCAGAATAAACGCACGAAATTGATCCAGTCATCTAAGAACCCTCACAGCAGCCCACTTCACTGTAAGTACACATGTGTGTTAAAATACATCTTCCCGACACGAAAACTGCTAGAACAACGTAATCGATTCAAAAAATGTCTTCGGAGCAAAGCGATATGGAGAATAGTGAAAAGAGGTTTCTATACCGATCGCTTTTTTAGTGAAAACTATCTTAAAAGCGCAATCTCTGAATCTTTCCTGGTTGCGGAAATGCTTAATTTCCCTGGAATTAGAGGAGAGATGTCTTTGGCTGTTTCATCAGCAGCTATAACACTGGTTCAGTTTTTCGGAGACAATCTGAATTCTTCTGTAGTGCAGTAAACCCAGATTTGGCATGGCCTAATCATTGTAAGCTAGTAAAAACCTGATCAGTAAAATGATGCGGGCAATGATCACGATCATGATATGAATAATAATTCCAATGTTGAGTTAGAAACGGGCTCATTGTGATGTTCTGATATAATAATAATCCATACAGTTTAGACAGATCATAGCAAATATTTTATGCTATCATTCTTTGAATAATGGTTTGCATTCAGATGCCTGCATGAAGTATGTATCCATAAAGCCTGATTGCAGATTGTTGAGGCTAGATCTACCCTTTGATATAGTACAATTCATTCCTTAAAACTTTTCGTAAAATATAAACTATTGGATTAAGTTTTAATATAACGGTGTGTTTGACTTTGTGTTAGCCAATGTCTTTCATATTTCCTTCGTGACAAATCTATGTGTTTTTAATCCTTTATAAACTGACAATGTGAATAATGTTACATTAATTTTGATGTTTGAGCCAATATAACACATTGTTTAAGACACAGGTATGTCGCAATGGAAATCTCGCCTATCACCATGATGATCTGTTTATCTTTGTTTTGATCTGTAAGAGGAGAAAAGCTAAACAATAATGTTTGTTTTGAAATATATCTGGTGCAGTTCAATTCCCTGTCACAGATAGCATTTAAGTTCAGTGCTATGTTGGCTGTACACAGTTGACAGATCGTAGCGAAAGTTCCTTCCCAATGATTATGTCTCTAACTACATCCCTACAAATAAACTCGAGAGCAGCTATAGTATTTTGTAGAATTAACTATAGAGATAACAACAGAAAATAAGTCATGAATGGAAGACATCACGTTCTTATGTTTTACGGAAAGTCCATGTAGCTACGTCTTTACTGTGCCGTTCTCTAGTGCTCATGCACAGCATTTTATCCCGTAAATGGGTACTTTTCTTTGTAATGCAGTCATAAGCTATTTGTTTCGTGTACTGCATGTTATTGGTCACTTTCTGTTCATTGATTCAATTCAACCAATCGCCATACCTGTTAAATTGGGTGATCTCCATGTCAGATCCTCATAGATTATTCATAAATAATCAACGATGTTATTTGACCTATCAGAGAGCATCCAGATTGGAATAACTCTGGTAGATTTACTTTACAATTTGCTTTGACGGGTGATGCCAATTACATTTTTCTTTTAACCCACAACTACATGCCGCTTCTTAATAATGGGAACAAATCGAAGATACCAAACACTGATTTGCGTTTTATTTTATTATTACCTATGCAACAACGCACCCTGGTTGGTAATAAAGTTTAGCGAAAATAATTTGTTGTTTGGCGGTTAACATAAAACGTTTATGTATATTATTGTAGCTTCCTTCCATCTTAGAAAAATCTGTAATCATACAGAAAGAGTTGAGTGATGTTCCTACATGGGCGATCCCATCATATATCAATTACAACTATGAACCACCGATATGGACGATCCCATCGTATATCAATTACAACATTGAACCACCGACTTGGGCGATTCCATCGTATATCAATTACAACATCGTATATCAATTACAACAGTGAACCCCCGATATGGGCGATCCCATTGTATATCAATTACAACATTGAACCACCGACATGGGCGATTCCATCGTATATCAATTACAACATCGTATATCATTTACAACAGTGAACCACCGACATTGGCGATCCCATTCTATATCAATTACAGCAATGAACCACCGACTTGGCCGGTCCCATCGTATATCAATTACAACAATGAACCACCGACATGGGCGATCCCATCATATATCACTTACAACAATGAACCACTGACATGGGCGATCCCATCGTATATCAATTACAACAATGTACCACCGACATGGGCGATCCCATCCTATATCAATTACAACATCGTATATCAATTACAACAGTGAACCATCGACATGGGCGATCCCATCCTATATCAATTGCAACGTCGTATATCAATTACAACAGTGAATCACCGACATGGGCGATCCCATCCTGTATCAATTACAGAAATGAACCACCGACATGGGCGATCCCACCGTATATCAATTACAGTAATGAACCACCGACATGGGCGATCCCATCCTATACCATGTAGAGCAATGAACCACCGACACGGGCGATCCCACCGTATATCAATTACACCAATGAACCACCTACATGTTTATATAATAGAAGCATCATATAATTCATCAATTGATAATGTAAACGTTTTTAGTTTTCTATGTTTCTTTTGTATTTCGGTCCAGTTTTGTTTTTAACATTTTTTATGTTTAACGCTCATCACACGGATAAATTTATCAATCTTGATAAGTAATGCTTATGTAGTATTTCTCGTAAGAAATTGAACTTGCTACCCTTGTTTCATAAATAAAATATCTCGGGTCACTGACTAGATATCCTCTATGCAAACTCAGCCATTAAAAAAAGTCCAGAGGTTTAGACGACAATGTCACTTAAGTGACAAAAATGTGTAGTGCAATAACACGATTATTCAACTCAAGCCATTCAGTGTATAGCAGTGAATAGCACTCTGTTAATATCGGTGACGTGCTTTTTCTTGGCAAATAAGCAAAATATGCACATCTGAGAATTCTCACACTCTCTGGAGGTAACGCCTCTCATTCGATTGTTTATGTTGTTCTGAGGATGTACGACACGTTTCCAAGCACTCGATTCGTGGAAATAGCTGTCACCATTTTCCATAGATGTCCACTCTAATTTGTGTAGGAAATATATGAATATAATATAAGCTGAAATCCTTTGGTTCCACTTAAGAGGTGATGATAAAACACATATAGCGCAATTCAGATAAGTGACTTACCCTTTAGGCACTTTAGTCATTAAGCGACATCCAGCATTTCATGTGATAAGCTCCATTAGTTGTGTTAGCTTAAAATATAATAACCAATCTAAACTTTGCAGTCGTCAGGATATTGCTTTAAACATAACAGCAACCGTATATGTAAAGGCTATCAGCAGTTAAACAAAGGAAAAATTATAAGATAGGTATTTTAGTTAGGGGTAATGTAGGTTTATTTAAGCAATGAAAATGTGTTTGAGAAAACAGAAAATTAAGCCGTGCTTATATAAATCATAAGCGATACACTTAGACTATGTAAATATTTTGTGACAACAAGTAATACTATCAATGATTATTATTGTTTACATGTAATAGTGAACTACCCTGATTTCTTTCATGGCAAAAGTGATAATTCACTGCCGTTGAATAACGCTTAGATGACTGGATCAATTTCGTGCGTTTATTCTGCGGCAGCTTTCTTATTTATTGAACGCAGCCCTTTCGGTAAAATCTCCCCGTTAAATTAATCGAAGGCATTTGTTTCCATAATTACTTTACACACGTTTAAAATACCTTCATTCTTTTCCGAACTCTCCACGTTTGAAATCATCTTTAAAACGTCTACCAGAAAAATTAAGCATTTCAAAAAACAACACGAAATATTAAAAGTTTATATTGATATGAATTATTAAAATATAATACAAAACAGTGCTATGTTAATAAAAATAATTTTGCACTCGAGCAGTAAGTATGGAATCCCAACCTCTGTACGTCAAAGCCTTCAGCTACATTGGTTTTATTAGCTTAATAACTTACGGAATTTTCCTTTCTGTTGTTCACCGACCTGTCTGTGGTGTAAACAAATCTATTAATCCAACAATGTAATAAATGTTCAGTATTATTAGGTAGGTGTTTTATGTAGTGATTTTTTTTTATCAAATTTATGTTGTTACTATCAGTTTGACAGTGGATGTGCTTATACTAAAATACATTTACCCAATGTTTTTAACATTGCAATAGTTCATCTGCTTTTGACACAATCTTATCCTGGGCTAACCGGTTTCCTAGGACTCCCATTTAGTCAGCATGCTATTTAGCTTGCGAGTAACACCCTTAGAGGTTTTCATGAATAATTGACAATTGCTACTTACAAGGTCGCGTGTAATTAGTGAAATTCGTGTCTAAACGCTCTTCCTTTCAAAAGGATATCAACTGTTTGATATAATGGGTGCTAACCGCCATCCAAGCATTTGTTGACTTCATTGAAACCACTCACATTGATGGCTTATTGTACACACATAATGAGGCGCTCAATTTTATGTGCCGGGTCATTGCGTTTGGGGAATAATGATAACGATATTTTGGACCACATTATATGGATGTTTCTATCAACTGACCGTCAGAAATGACATCAGTTGACCATAAACAATCTATCTCCACGTGTGTTTCTTTCTCACGAAACGCATATTGTAATAACGCCAAATGAAAAGCAATTGTTTTAGGTCATTAATAACACAACTCTTGTCCAGATGTATCAAGTAAAATTTAATATCGAACATGTTGCGGTAGACGAAAAGTCTTAGGGTCTGGTTGCGTATATACCCCAATGACTATACTGATGAGGATAACACTGAGGATTACGATATACGACATGAAGACAAAGGCATGCCACAATGACTATACTGATGAGGATAACACTGAGGATTACGATATACGATATGAAGACAAAGGCATGCCACAATGACTATACTGATGAGGATAACACTGAGGATTACGATATACGATATGAAGACAGAGGCATGCCACAATGACGTATGCTGATGAGGACAATACTGGAAATCACAATTTACTACATGAAGGTAGAGGCATACCACAATGACGTATGCTGATGAAGACAGCACTGGGGGTAACGAAATACAATATGAAACCAGCGGCTTGCCACCATAACGTATGCATATCGAGGACAACACTGATCATCACGAAGTACAATATGAAGGCAGAGGCATGTCTCAATAATGTATGTCGATGAGGAGAACAATGCGCGTCACGTTTTAGGGCAGAGGCCGACCACAATGATGTTATGAATCAGGACAACACTAAGGGTCACAATATACGATATGAAAGCAGAGGCATGCAACAACGACGTATGCTAAAGAGGACAACACTGCGTGTCACGATATCCTAAAATGAAGGCAGAGGCATACCACAGCAATTTATGCTGATGTGGATAACACTGAGGGCCAAGATCTACGATATGAAGGCACGGCATGTCACAATGACGTATGCTGCTAAGGGTCAAGATAAACGATTTGAAGGCAGCGACACGCCGCAATGACGTATGCTGATGAAGGCAACACTGCGGGTCAATATAGACCATATTATCGTCAAATGAAAAGCTTTTCTAAGTTAGCTTAATAATCACTCAGCTCTTTTTCTAGATGTATTAAGTACAATTTAATACCGAACGTGTTTCGGCAGTCGAAAAAATGATACCACATTTTCAGAAATAGACAACCAAAAAACGCAAAAGCACAATGGGAAATCTTACATGTCGGACAACGTAATCGCCGAATTCGCATTAGGCTGTCAGAGTGACCATTTGGAGTGAGCGACAAAACTTACTTAATGGCATCTCAATCCCCCTTCATTATTATTGGAATGAAATGGCCTGAAGAGACAAATAAAATGACCATGACCGGTGCACTGATTAATGGTATGAAGAGACAACTGATAGTACCAAGATTTGGTATCACGATTAATGGTTTGAAGAGACAACTGACAGAACCAAGATTTGGTATCACGATTAATGGTATGAAGAGACAGCTGACAGTACCAAGATTTGGTATCACGATTAATGGGTTGAAGAGACAACTGACGGACCCAAGACTTGGTGTCCCGATTAATGATGCGAAGAGACAATTCATTGAACGAGGACTTGATGTCGCGATTACTGCCATGTGCCAAATATCAAAACCAAGATCCAAGATCAAGGGGCTGGAGGTAAGTGTATATTGCCTGGCAGCAAACACGGATATAGCGAAAATGACTAGGACATTGATATTATTTATTTAACAATTTGTTTAAATGAAATCGAGGTGATAGTGTTATACCCCAAAAGCACAACAGCAGGAATAGTTGCATTACATACAACCATGCTACAGGTTGTCGATTGACAAAAATGTGATGCTCTAACCAAAAAGTCGCAAGTATGCAAGAAATGCTAATCTTGTAGAGTAGCAAAACCAGTCGAAATTTAATGCGTACAACACTGATATATCAGGTTCTATGACGTTCAGGCATGTGGACCTCGAATAGAGTAGGCAACGCCTTTCTGAAATTACCATCAGGTGATCAGGGAGCTATGAGTATATACTGGTTATAAATAGTAAATAGAATGTGACACAATGAACTTGAATACTACAGTCTTGAAAGATGGACAGAATAACCTACTCGATGCTTCACGTCTCTTGGTCAAGGTAAAACAAATTAGTCCAAATAAACAAGAATGACAGTCAATTTATAGCTGCATATGCAGATGATCATGGTAAAGACTAAGAGTTCAGATAAACAAAGACGGTAGGATACTCAATCCTACACAATAAATGCTCAGGCACCGTATGTAGTGAGACTAGTTGCAGAAATAAAGGGAGAATACTCTTCTTTACACTGTAGAGTCTTATGTGTGTGCTCACTTTCATAAGAGCAAAAGCCTGCCGTGTGTGTTTATTCGCGTTTACTTGCACTGTATGGAGCTGAAAAAAATTGAAGGTGTATAAAATGTCAGTTTTCTGTTGACATTGATCAGCTGACATTGATTACTTTGGCGTTGTAAAGGCGATATTCCCCATTGTACTGAACGCCTGGGGCTGACATATACCTCATGAAAATTTAAGTTATGGTTGGCAATTCCTTTTACTAGTTAAATTAACATTGGGGTATGGTTGAGATAAGTGATAGTTGATACTTTCATTTGTTTTCGCAGGAGGAAAAATATGTTTTAAAATTAATATAGCTTTAGCAGGAGGCTATAGCTTCAAATTGCTCTGAGTGTTTTCTGTTGTTCTTTTTGTGCCGACAAGGAAAATATATAAATAAAACATTTAAATAACTGAGACAAGATAGACTTTCATCTTTCATATGGGCAGGGAAATGGCTTTTAATTTACCTTTCACATATGATATTAACATAGATATATAAGCTATAAGTAGGTTTTCCAGTGCATTCATTTAATAATCTGAAGCGGGATTTCTACGCAAAAATATAATTAAAAAAAATAAATAATAACGCTTTTCTATGATTTAACCTTGATAATAAAGACATAAACCCTTTACAAAAGTAATTTTAGCGGGTTTTCAATTTGCAAAGCTGAGCTAAATCACGAAACTGCTTTACAAAAAGATAAGTATAGCGTGGTATGAATCACCGTTATATTTGCCGAGTTGTAAATTCAATTATGTTATTATAATGTCTGAACATTCAAACACAATGACCCCGTAACGACAAGCCTATGAATGAAGTCATATCCTTAGAATTGTGGGTCATCCTTATATGGGTGTAACAGTTCATATTTTGAAGGTTTTAAACATATAGTGCATGAGAGCGTGGAGATGCATTCGTGACAGCTATCGTGCCAATAGCAGTTTGAACTACATCTTACCGATTATAAGTCATTCTTATCACTTCGGTCTGTCGTGCCAAATGGAAGGTGAATTGATATATATGCATCGTGTTTGTTGCAGTTATATTCCGGTCGATCCAATGGATAAAATAGAGCTAACAAAAATAAAAAGACCCTTATCCAGTCAACAAATTTAAAAAATCAGGAGCCATTTATATAACTTGGTATATTTAAATGGCAGTTGAACGGTTGATTGATTTGGGATGTCCGCAATGTTCTGTGGTTTTTCAGCCTCAGCATGGCATGAACATTTTCACACTGTAGTTATATTGAATACATTTATTGAGCGATAATTCAACTAAACTTCAATAAATAAAACGAAAAACGAAAATTTTATTTAAATATTAAAAATAATTAAAATAAGGCTGCAAAATAAAATTAACAGAAATTGATTCCTGCATCGTAAGCAATGTTGTAGAACAAGTCTTGCGTAGCACTGTAACCGAACTTGAGCTCTCACAAACACTATACGGGGCTGGTTAATAACATCAGCATAGACATGTTGATTAATTAAAATCTAGTGGTTAACTTATGTTCTAGATTAACTACCAGAGAACTTACTCTCAAGTTCGTATTGTTAACCTAACATGTTGTAATGTGAAACAACCACGATCTCGTGCATAGGTTTAGAATAGATAATACAACAAGCCGGCATGTCAAAGAAAAGGAAATCAACCAATGGGTATGTAGCTTAAAATATAAAGTTACATGTTTTCTGATCCAGAGGGAAATACATACGCAGTCACAACTTGCACACTTTTAAGGGCGTTTTATTTCGTCAAATGTATATTTCGGGTGGTATCTGTAGTGTATGCACAATCGAGTTAAATCCACCTGGCCCTGTGGAGATATTCCAATGGGATAAACATTTTGGGCTTATTTATGCACATCTGCCGGAATAAAGGTAAGCTGTTCATCAATTACAGCCTCTTCTCCGGCAATTCATCAAATCGCTTTACTCAAATAAACTTTGCGGACAGATTAAGCTGATGAGTGATAACTGAGGAAGAACTGTTCTTGTTCTCTGTGTTAATGGGTCATACTTCAAATGAACGGTTGCTTAGCAGGATCAGTGACTAATGACTGCTCACAAAAACCTATTTATATTACCAATGCTCTAACGAAATCCTAACAGCCATAACGTTCTGGTAATACCATTAGACCAGTGTATACGTATGGGCTAATATGGCAAAATATCACTGAGGCTTGATATCAGTTTAATGATTATTTTAAATATTTAAACGTGTTTTATACCGCAAATACAAATTTCGGAAACGTTTCAAGATGTTTGCATGAAGTATGGAATCGAGGATCACTTTATGGCGGATGGCAATGCCACTCTTTGCTAGGCATTTCATTAAGATTACTGAGCTGTCTAGCAATCCCGAGCGTGTCAGCTGCAATGTAATTTTCCTATTTAATGATAAGCCCCTTAGTCCCGGCCGTAGGGTATCTGCTTGGAGCGTGACGTCTATCCCGACAGCTTCAAGTGATCGCTTGCGGCTAACAGCGGGTCAACACCACACACTGAAAATATCCAACTATTCATCAACCGGTTTATATTGACAAACCCTCACATGTCGACATATGGCTGCCCGCCGTCTTAGAGTCTGACAAATCAGAATAAATTAATCTCAGAATCTCCAGTAAATGATTTTATTGTGGTTAGAAAAACCAAGGAGGAATGTAGCTATATCCCAGGGGAATGTGCTTTCTCAATCTCTTCTTGGCCTGAAGCCTAGACCAAATAAAGGGACAAGGTCCGGATGATTCCCAATAAAATCCTTGAGACATAAATGTGAAAGGATGTGTTGAGAACCAATCATATCGTCCACTCTGTGTCGATCGCATTGCTAAACACTATTGCTTTTTATCATCAGCAATATAGATGCATTTTGTTTTTCATACCAGTATACATGTTCATCAGAATCAAGTAGAAATGGATTCAGCTGATGTCGGACTCTTTTGATCGAATTTGAGGAAACTATTTATCTCATTCTTAAACAACAATGAATACACATCTGAACACATCATACGTATATTATTTTGAAGCTTGTGTATTATAAAATAAAGCGCATTTTAGTGGATTATGTCTAGGACTGAAATAGCTCCTACAGCAAGCAAACTTATTGCAGCTGTGCCTCCAGATTTTAACTAGAACGTTCCCAATAAAATCATTGGGCTGCTGAATCTTACAAAGTCCTTCGCATAAAATACGAAATACAATAATGCAAAATACAACGTTGCTTCAATGATTGGTGTTTTACACCGTGCTTAATGGTATTTCTTCCATATGGCGGCGGTGTATTAAAACAGTTATTGATACTATCACAAGCAAACTATGCCGAGAACAACTAAAATGAATCGTATTCTCGCGAGAGTTTCTACAGTAAACGAGACTAAGACAACTCTCGTACGCTATGCAAGGCCATCGCGCATTAATTTCCCCCAATATTTGGGGCGACCTATCAGCCTCAGACCAGCAAATAAAAGAAGTGCAAAACAAGATGGCCCGGGTGTATCTTAGAGTCAATGTCTGGATTGTAGGAAGTAGAATTGATTATATTTTAGAATGCAACTAAAATCTAACGATAGTACATACATCATATACCCTG
>JARFOD010102516.1:0-16345 GCA_031763545.1 Mopalia muscosa
GACGGACGGACAGACGGACGGACCACGGAGAGTGATGAGAATAGCCCACAGTCAGAATGACTGTGGGCTAAAAATACAATCTCCCCTTGTAGGCTGGCATTAGAAACAAAGGTGATTCCATATGCAGGCTGTCGCTAGAAAAAGGAAATCCCCATGTAGTATGTGGCACTAAAAACAAAGAAAATTCCCCTTGTAGGCTGACACTAAAAATAAAGCATATTCCCTATGTCACCGGGCTGGCACTAGAAACAATGGTAACGCACTGAACTGATCTTAGCCAGAGTTTGCTTTTGGTGGCAAGTTGACAAGATTCCGGTCAAGCAGTGGTCGAAATCTCTATGCATTGCCAGGCATTAAAGGCTGACCAGTTGCTCTAAATTATGTCGGAAAGCAAACATAGTGTTTATAAGAATCAAATATGCAAAGCATTAATATGTGCAGACAACATTGGATGTTCTCTGATTTAGGTTTCTCTTTTTTAATCTACAACGTCGTCAGCTATATAAGTTATTTCCTGCAAAATAAACTTTACAGAGCCACCAAAGAAATTATGTTGACAATACTAGCTCAACGTGAGCATGGAGTACTCAATGTGATATCTGTGGACTCAGCATATTACTCGTGTTTATAGTGGGATATTAAAAGCATAACATTGGAAGGTAAAAACTCCGTGCCAAGAATGTCCAGGGAACGTGATGACTACTTGCTTTGTAGCTGTCGATATTCAACTTGGGAAAGGCTTGTCACTGGCGCCGGCTAGATTTTTTTAATGCCCTACCTGAACGACTATGTTTATGGCACACGCAAGAAAAACAGGGTATTGTATTCCCTGTGGTTTAGCTCACTGTTTTCACAATCATGGTTGACTTGCACTTAACAAGAGACAAGCCGTCAAACGAAAGAGCAAATAGTTCATCTTTAATTTACGCGTGGCTTCATGTCTTCAAGCTGTTGTCAATCAAGTTCCTATTAAATTTTGAATCTCAAAGACAGTTCGCCCTGCAGACACAAAAAAATGCGGGTTTTTATTTAATGAACGACACCATGCATAGGATGAAATATGGTAGCAAACGGCGTTAAACACTTAATTCAATGAGCGCCAACAATCGTTTTCATTTTATTTCCTGCTATTAAAGCCAGAAGCCATCTAGCTCAACGCACAATTTCGCATATTTTCGCATATTTAGGCGATATCGGAACTCTATACTAACATCCTGGCCAGAAACTGGCATATCAGACCCATTTCAGACCTGTCTTACAATGCACGCTTAACTTGGATTTAGCAGTGCTAAATTTTACCGTGTGAATTAGGAATGTAGGATACAACTTTTTGTCATATACGCTTTCGTGTTGTGGGTGAAATTTCTCTGTTCCCGCCATATCTGTCTTGAATTTTTTCAGTGATGAATGATTAGCCCACAGGCTACACCTTCTTTCCAGAGGCTTCTAGGTATCAATCGATGTATAGTTAGACAAGAGGCATACATACATACATACATACATACATACATACATACATACATACATACATACATACATACATACATACATGGATGCCCGAGTGATGGTGTTATATACTATATAGCCTCATACTCACGACATTTGACCAAGCTTCATGTGACAGTCTGATAACGTCAATATTAAAGTATGTCTACTTATTCCCACTTCTCCTGCTTCTGCGTTTACATAGTGTACGACAGGTGTGCATATTTAGTGCGCTTGGTTGTCGGCAGGCTGTCAATAATAAATGACAAATAAATAAATGCCGTCTTTTTGCCAATTCCTTATTCAACATTCACAGAAGAATTGAAGCTAAGTCGGATATCAACATTTTATTTTTGCTGTCGGTCAAGGAGATAAAAGGAAACATAAAAGATAACATACACACTACAAACCAGCAAAAGGATTTAATAGTTTCTTTTGTTATCTAGGGAAATTTATTAAAGCTCTCTCAACTATTCGATTCAACTTATTTCACGGATAGCGTTTGCATGGGTTTAATTCTTTGTTATGTAATGCTTTTGTATGAATACACCATGCACTGCACATGCTGGCCTACATAACAGTCAATCCCTTTTCATTTAAATCGAAAAAATAAATTCCGCAAAATGCAAGCTACGCGATATTCCGGAACTAGTAGTTGTACAACAACGACAACGCTTCCGGTCGAAAACAATTAGCAAATTCTCAAAGTTTAAAAAAAAATTCACCATTTATCTGTTTTATATTATTTTGCTGTGTTTTAATATCATTGTTCGTTTTATTATTCTCATTAGTCACTATATCCCTCGTAGCATCTCTATCAGCACACGTGCTAAGTTGATGAGTTGCGTTATGCTGTTTTGATCTATAAAATTTGGAACAAGAATAACGAAGAGACAGTTTTTACATAGAAACAAGGATAACAAAAAACCTACATTGGAGCCCAATTAAAGTATTATATTATGTAAGCTAATCAAACAGCAGATACAATGTGACCAGTCGCCTATACATTAAACCACGTGCCCCTTACCGTGTATCTTTGTAGTGTTTGTTTGAATGTGTTCCATTGATTTGGTAAATACCCGTATACCCAATTAATCACGAAACACGGGAGACACATATTTTAATCAATAGTGACCATTCCTCTAGTGTATTGTTCAAGTACAGTTTATAGATTAACAACAAAGCCTACTCAAATTAGAGATAATGGTCGCTTGTTCGGATCCGTATATCTTGGTTAGAAATGCTCAAAATGGCCTTGTTCTATCAAATGCTGGTGTCATTTCGTTGTTAACATTTGATCTTTTTCGTTACTTCGTAAATTAACATCTTGCCATTAAGATCCCATTCCGCCGGACAAAGGGAACTTAGACAAAAAATCATTACTAGTAATTCGATTTTAGCTGACTATATAAATATTAATCAAATACAGATATTTATAAATATATACCTCATCTAGAAAATGGTTTGATAATTTGTTCGGGGTTTACCGCCGTACTCACCCAGGATATGGTTTGCTTTGTTTTGTTTGCTAACAGTGGCGTTGGAGGGGGCTGGCCACCGCCAAATAAGGAAAGTTACCATAAGTGCGTCGTCAAAGCTCAGTCTTACCAAATATATACACACACAAGTTTTTATTGAACTTTCTGATTGACTTCCACAACAATACAATACATATATAAATAATGAAATCTGTGAAGTTTCCAATTACTTTAAGACGCGAGTCTCTCAAGTGGTTATATAGAAGTTACGATGAAGCGTGAAAATAGCGGGCTAATACAAACTTGGATTTTAAAAATTTATCATCAAATATTAAAGACGGCACTTGCGGTGATAGTAATATTTTAGCGATTCTAAGTGAAATATCTTGTCTTATAGCCAACAATGCCCATAGAGTTGCTGGTCCTAAGTGGATTAAGAGCAGAGTAGGCGTTAAGCAGCTTAAGTAGTAAGGCTGTACTAAATCAATACAGACTACGGAAGGGCCATTGGCATAATATATTGAGGACATTAGGAAACGATAATGACTATTAAGTAGGTGGGATGTTAACCTACCAGACGGACTGGTTTTCTTTAAAGATAAAGTGTAATTGATTTGATTTCACACAAAATATATAATATATTTCAGTAGTGATTTCAACAGCTGAAAAAAGCTAAATGTGGAGTACACTTCAGAATACCGCAGATTTTGACCCAAGAACCGACATTTTAACAAAACAAACCAAAGCACAAGGCTGGGTCGTCAAATGGTCGTTTTATAAACGTTTCCATCATTTTGAGTTAAAAAAAAATAATAATTCCGCTTGAATTATCGATACTCTATAAAATTCCAAACAATAACCGACTCTTAATTTCCCATTGGGATCCGATTTCACAGAACTTCACTTACGTAAATTATCCCCATGTTGGGAATCTCATTTTTGGACTGATTCATTGGTCGACTCACTGATTGATTTGACAAAAAAAGCCCCCGAAAGCTTCATTATATGGCGATTAATTGATTGATTTATTGGATTGATATCGAATTTATGACTGGGGGATATGCCAGTAAAAGTAATGCTAACCTATAGCTATAGCAATCCGCATTTGACCTCGGATATACATAACGGTTGACCTTTGTCACCAGCGATTGCTGTGTGGTCTTTGGTTGTATGCCACCACATTCAGCGTAACTTAAACGCTAGGCAGTGAAGAAAGCAACACAGTGTTAGGTCCCACCAACGATACAAACGAGATGGTTATATTACAATTCCCATACAGGTTATCTTAAAATAGAGCTGGTATAAACGTGTTTTGTTTAATACTGGATACACCAGCCAGTTAAGGCAAAGATTTTTTAGCGTCTGGCATACCATACTGGAAACAAAAAACACATTTAAAAGCTTATCAGCCATTATATACTAATCAACGCTTGCCTACAATTCCAAGAGGATTCTCTATGTAATTGAGCATTTATAAAGTATCTGTATTTATGACTTGAACACCTGGTTTTGCAGCACACATTCAAGCAAAACAGTTTAAGTGTTTCGTAACTCTGCGTTGTATGCCATTGAATGATATCGGGATAATCAAACCGAGATTGGAGCTTTTAAAGGCGTACTTATAAAAGAAAACAGGAATTGCTGGCTGCATTTAAATTCTTCCTGGGATTGTTATTCTTGGTTCAAGAACATGTTGTTCCTGCCATGTAGGGTCAACATTCGATTACTGGATTAATAGGAACATTAAAGAAATGAAGAAGAGTACAGTTACCTGGTCTGAAATCATGTCCGCTATTTTTTGATGGGACGAATGTTAGTATTCAAAGTGTGGTATTTAACTTGCACTATACGATGCCAATATTCACCATTTGATAGCAGCAGTGTTTAAGTGTGGAGATGGTATGCCGTTCGGCTAATATGGCGCCGTCCCATTACCATCAGACTTTAGCATGTACCTGCTCTTGATACACAGCTAGGACTATTTAATTTTGGGGTCATTTTAAATCTTCCATTTTAAAGGAACATAATTGGTGTTAAGCAGTACTTCTGTTAGTTGGAACAGATTCTTAACCTAGTTATACAATGGATAACCACTTCTTGTTTTGTAATAGAACATAACGTTTCGATACGTGTGTCTGTGTAATTTACGCTGACCGGATGACGATGCAGGCATATGTTTTAAAACGTTGTGTTCTATTATAAAAAAAGTGGTCATCTAGAAATTGTATAATTGTGTTACCTCACTCCTAAATGTCGTTCAAAACTTTCAGTATATCTAATCGATAACAGCATATCTATCCACGTACATGGGGATAATTTACACCGAAGCGAAGTGTTTCAGACATTTTCATGGACTCTTGACAAGGTTAATTATGTTACATTCACAGATTCTAGGATCCAATGAAATAAGCCATATGCCTACACAAATGTTGTTTAATAACATGGAGAAGTTTTGTATCATTTACAAATCGAGTAATGTAATTTATTAAAACGAACTGTACTAGATTGACCTGACAAGTGTCCAACTATTGACGTAGTAGTTTCCATTCAGCCAGTTCCCTATGCTGATGTACACGAAGACGAAAACAGAACTTCTGTGAAAGTTGAACACTTGTCAAGTCACATGCTTCCCCTGGCTCTCTTAATAAATATCAATTAAAGTAATTAAATCTGAAGAAAAACTGATTATGTGACAAAACCTTCTATAAAATAATCTAATACCACTTCCCTCAATACATAGGTTCCTACTAAATCAACTCAGGAATCAATTCAAATTTAATATAACAACAATTAATCCCTTTGTCCATTTTTATTTCAGGCGCATATCGCACAATTGTCAAATGAATTAACCCAGTCGCTTTCGCATAACCATCTAATCACGTCAAACATGCAAAACTAAGACTTTTGAATGAACAAAATTGCCCATAAACATTTAATTAAATAACTAAAGTTCTCTGTTTAAATCCCGAAATAGGGATAGAACAGCCCAATGCTGAACTATTTATAGATTTGCTTCTTTGTGGTTTTCATTTTAGTGAATAAACAATCTTTTAGGTAAAAAGCGATTACCTTATCAGAAGAATTGGGCAGCAATATTTTTTAATCTGTAATAAGAATACAGTAGCATGTGTATTTGTTAAATTTACCTCTATCTTTATAAGCTTGCAGTTAATTATTCTTCATGAAGTTGTAGTGACTAGGCAGGAGCATAAGTCACAGGGTCTGTGTTCCCACCAGAGTCAATGGAAAATTGATAAGTGGAATGTCTCTTTATCAACTGTATTGAATTTGTTTGCATATTTACTTCAGGTAAATTGAATGAAACGAAATGAAATAAATCATACATAGCTGTGTATTACAGGCAGTATTCATTGTTCATGTTATAAAACGTTCAGTTTTCCATTTTAAGAACAAAGTTTAAGGAAATATTTACTTTCGTTTATGTTCCGAACATTTTGTAATATCTCGGTGTAAAAATATCAAAATGAAAATGTTTAAATGAGTGATTCACACTGTAATGGAGCGCTGAGTGAAGTGTTTGCTACCACATATTTAAGTTAACGCCTAAAGAGACAAGCCGTCGACTTCAAGCCACAAAACTGCCCGAAGCCACAATTGTCATTTTATACCACATACAGTAATTAAAGAGCTGTTCTTTATGTTTTTGTAATGTTGTACACCTAACACAGTGCTCTAGAACAGTAGCGCACAAATTCACAGTAGGCATCCAATAAGCACCAGGCAAAAAAAAAAAAAAGTTCCCCTAGCAGACCCCATCTCAAATTGCTTCGTTTTGTTTTCCGGGACAGATATTATCAAACACCCATTTCCACCACAAACCAACCCCAGGTGATAGGTCCAGCTTTGAATACAGATCTAGAAAATATCACGTGATAACATAAGGACGTCTAAGACTAACCTTTCTACTTGAATAAACCGCTTACACACCCACGCCTCTCTCTGTCTCTCTCTCTCTCTATCCAGTCAGGCTGATACATCACCACAGGCAATATCACAAATAAAATATGCGATCTGGCGTCAAAGAAGACAGCACTTCAGTTAGAGCCTCCAATAAATCTGACCTTTTTTTTTAGATGGTTTTTTATTTTTATTTTTATGTTTTTTATAGCGTGCATGTTGATCTTTTCATTTTTTCTTTGCTTTTTTAGTTTTTATCTATTTGTTTTACAAAAGTGTTTTGATACAGCTTTTTTAGTAATCCTTCTTTACTGCAAATGTCTATAAATACGAATACATATTTGATTGTTCACATTAAAAAATACTGGTTATTTGGGGATATCTTTAAAAAAGAGGATGATTGTGTATGGAACTATTACGGCAAAATTATTGAAACAGTTGCCAGGAGGGTTCCATACAGATCCTAAAAAGGTTTCACCGAGCCATGACAGAAAAACCTTAAAGGGTTCCATTAGAACCATATTTTTCTAAGAGTGTAGACATAATCTTCATTCAACAGGTTATACAGCTTTCTACATTAGCATGTGCAGTTACTGCCCAACAACATTTATGTTAAGTGTGTAATATTTTTAACGGCGGTGAAAAATCTACACAGAATGGAATTTGTGGGATTCAAAATAGTGACCAAATTGTGTAAATGTTTGGAGGATATTATAAACGAAGTTACGTTAATAACTAATTTTAAAAAGTCTAATTTAACAAAAGGTAGCAATTTCAAAACATCTTACATCGGTATGTACACCCATACACACGAGGTGGGAAATTGTCTCCGTTGCACCCAGCCATTTTGAATCAGATTGGCCAGTTGCTAAAGAGGGAGATATGTATGTCACTCATATAACGGGCACTGTTAGCTATCTCATTAAATATCCATTCAATATAACAGTATATCCATACCATACTATTGTTAGTCAATGGTATAGGTGGAAATTTCGGTCACATGAGTACAGATTTATCTCCCCTTTTGATCCTAGACCAGCCCCATTGAATTAAATCGTTAAATCAAAACCTTACTTCTGTACCCCTCAAATTATTTAATACACGAACACATTCAAAATCCTTTTAGAGACCAATCACTGACCAGTAAAATTTAACACAAAGGTAACAAGCTGTACATAGTTCTATTGTTAATTATTATCACCAGAAGTCTATCAAGTAGAAGTATGAAACCAGCCATTACCCAGTCTCAACGGCAATGTGAGCAGACCAGCACTGACTGTTGAAAAAGCGCCCCCTAGCGAGACATGGAGAAACCTCGAAGGACATGAATTGGATGTGGAATCATGGGTATATCATGCTAACGTTGTTTCTACCGCTTTTCAAACGTTGTATTTTACCCATGATGCATCAGTGGATTCTGAAATTCAAACTGCGTGAAACAAACGAAATCCACCATATCTTGCGCTATGAGTCATATGGCAATATGGAATTCCACAGAAAGTCACAATGCCGTTGGGACTGGGTAATGGCTGGTTTCATACTTCTACTTGATAGACTTGTGTTCTCACCTAATGCTCAACCCATGGTGACCACGCTGTCGTTACAACTTCTATTGTTCGCCAACTGTATACATGTATATACCTGAATGCTGTACTCTACCTGCACATATCTTGAAAATGGAATAAGAATTTGCCGAAATCTTGATTGCCAATATGTACAAGTTATTTGTCGTTATTATTTCAATAAATTGTTATTTGTTAATGATATAAGTCATACTTTGGGTATATAAGTTATATAATTATCTCCCTTTTTGACCTCTGCTCAACCCAATTGTCCTCTACACACGATAACTATATGTGCTGACTAAATATAAAGTATTAACAACTTATAGACGATTTCCCAATCCTGTTTAGTTAAGTATTATATAATGCTTTAAAAACGAAGTAAATTGTTCTGAGTAACATTGTTTTAATTACATCACAAAAACCATCTGAAGGGTAGTTTCGGAGCCTTTTCATTAACATATCAATGCATAAATGTGTTCGACGTAATTTAAAGCTCCACTATCACGAATGTTGTGAAGTCAGAGGACCGCTTTGCAAAGATGAAATTACCTCCCTTCCCAGCTTCCAGAGATTCCCATCGTTTTCAAATAAACATGCTCGACAAAAAACAAACATTTTATACGTGATATGTATTATTTGTAGCTTATAATCTATTAACTGTGACCTGACAAATTTTATTGTATACCCTATTGACTCGATGGTTCACTTATATGATTGAAGTCACTAACATATTATGACAGTAAAGAATATAATCCATTGTTGGAGCGTTTTTGTAAATAATATATTTTTTTTTCAAATATGTATTTTTCATTTGAATGTTATACAGTACAGAACATCAATAAGTGTTATCTGTGTGTAGTATCTACAAATTCGTATGGTTCTGGTAATCCTTTGTGTTATTAAAACAAATTGAACAGAACAATATTTAAATATTTTGATAATATGAAACATATCATAGCGTTTTTGTGTTTAGGTATTACAAAAATGCCTATAAAAATAAACAAATATATATTTTTTTTCGTTAAAATACGCATATAGTGAAGTGCGTGGGTGATTGATACTTCGCATATTGCACCGGGGATTTGTGATAGAGCGTTATGTTTCCCTTTTGTCTCATAAGGCAGTATGCTAGCCCAATGACTGTAGCAAACCTCTCTCGATGTGACAGGCCACAGACAATGACATGGTAGGATAGCCCCAAGACGCATAACAAAGACGTTAGAACAGATTAGTTACGTGTTTCCCCTTTATAACTGTGAAACAGACAGCGTTCGAATTTATTTGATAGGTTCACGATTTAACCATACCATTTTATTCACCGATTTAAACTGGATTATAATTTCACCACAATTATCTATCGGCATGCATTTTGATTGAACTGTTTATTTCGTGCATGTGCGTTGAACATTAATCACATGCACACATATATGGGGGATCAGTAAATGAATGAAACAAAACAGTAGGGAAAAAAATGGTGTGAAATATATTTTTTGATATGTAGAATTTGGTCACGACAGAGGCCGATTTTCGTTGAGGTTTCATTATGTTACAGGTTTGTATGGATGTTTTCATTGGTTTTTAATAGCTATGATCGGTGGCCCGAAGCCGTGTGGTTAAAGTGTCTGCTTACTAATACTGCTTCTGTGTACCGTCCACTGGATCAAGTCCACCAGTCGACCCTCAGGTATATGAGTAAGTCCCACGATTATTCCGCTGTAGTTAAACAAAGAAAAAAGTTAAGTTGGTAACCCTAAGTGCATTATCAAGGTACGACTTGCAGTTACAACTAACTCCGTGATCTCGAGCTAATAAAAGACATGAGATTATCGAACTTATAGTAATTATTTTGTATTAGAATAATTTATATAAGTTGTAATTCCATTGCAATTTTGTTTGTCCATGGCTCAATCCAAAGATAAAACATTGAATGGGCTTGTAAGACACTGCCAATATAAACTAGTTACAATCATTGTTGTAAGACTCAAAAGACCAATTTCCCTCTTGATACAATTGTACAGCTTTTTAAAACCTTTTGCATTTAAAGTCTTTATTTTTGTGCATATCCGGAAGTACCTTCTAGTCCTGGAAGACAAGATCACTTTCCAGATATCAGGTCTTCACGAGCAGATTTACAGATTTTATTCGACATTATGTATTTTGTTCATGTCTGGTTGCCTATTCCGATAAGGGGTGAACTATTATTGTTACAGTGCAATAACAAATTCTGAAGTTTTCTGTTGCGATAGACGTGCTGATATTATAATATAAAAACAACTGTCGATCGAGAACGGCTAACTTCCCACGTAAACAATAAAGAGGCATCGAAGACGGCTTCTCTCTTGGGGAATGAAAAGAGACCAAAGCTGTGTTGGAGATGTTGTCGTGAGATGTCACGGGTATCTTGACTTTCCTAGAGGCCTACTGACCTAAGTAAAGCACTGTATTAGTTGGGTTCCTGGATATAAAGAGCCCCACTTCCTACCTTGTTATTATAAGAAATTAATTTGTCTTGACTATTTCGTGTCATTTGTATAGGTAGATTAATAGTTATTTAGGGAACCAATTAATCTACTAATTATTTCAAGACGCGTCAAATAAATAAAGCATACCTCATGACATATATGAAAAAATGCTTATCGCATGTAACTGCTTGTCCTAAACCAACACACGAAGTATAACGGGTTTACATTTTCCGAATTAAATAAAACAATTTTTTTTAATAAATAATTTCATTAAAACTTACCAATATGGTATGGAACACTCTAAACCCAGGAATGTTTCCATTCGTGTTCCTGCATCTAGTTATTACAAGTGCTTCATACATTTGTCCGTCTTATCAGAAGACAGTCGGCATGTGTTATGATTATAAGAATTATACCTGAATTTTGACTAAATTTTATCAACATGTTGGTTTTTTTTCTTTCAGTTTATTCTAAAATCATTAGTTTAAAACTATTGACATTGGTTTCAAAATAAAATATTTTCTTCTTATATTCAGTATTTCTTCTTTTGGGCATGTAAATTTATTCTACTTTGTGAAACTCCTAAATAGGAACAATGTTCCACAGATTGTCGCAGGTAATATTAGCTGAAAATCCCTGCAATATACAGTACACATAAACCTTTCTGAATTGGAGCTGTTTTCATCCCGGCGATTAAATATAGGGCAACAATGAGTCTTGTCAACTGGAATATATTAAAACATTAATGATGTCTCAATCGAGAATAGCAGAACAAAAACTTGTGTTTATAATTGTTACGAGATGCATCATGTCAATTCTCTCTGTATTATTTCACGGATGTTGCACAATGAAACTAAAGATTAAATAGCCTCAAAGGACAGAACCATAGTGACAAATCATATAAAGAGACGTCCACAGAAAAATACGCTCAGTTAGAATGATTTGCAAGCAATTTGGATTGTGTGGTAGTTATAAATAATTAAACTTACTAATCGATGGCCATGTAGTGTAAGTAAACATGTGTTTTGATTTTATTTCTTTGTAAAATACAGAAAAAACATACGAAACTACATAGACTTTCGACTCACTATATTTACGTTTTCCATTTGCCAATCTAACGACTACGTTGGGAACCTCTTGAGCAATTGCATGAATATGTCTATTATTGTAGATGACTCCAATGCTTATAACATCACAACGTTGACGAAATTACCAACTGTATAAATATCAGGTTTTTACAGACGGATACTTGTAACGGCATTCTTAATGACATTTTTTTAGCAACTCCTTTTCGGTGTATTGCTGAATCCAATTGGCTTTACAAATTTAAACGTATGGTTGTGTTGAACAAAACGGTACAAAATGTTGCCCTTATATATCAAGACACCTGCACGAAATTATGGATGCTTAACGAGTGAAATAGTCATAAGTACGTCGTTTAGCCACAAATCAAACAGCAAAAGAAAGCCACAAACAAGATTGATGTTTAAAACAAAAAATCATAATACTGCTTTAATTCCGAATTCTGAATTACTTACTGCATTGTTGTTGTTTTGTTTATTTTGTTCGAGTAGCGGTATCTGTTGAAAATATTTGACTCTTATGTTTAAGTCTTAACCTGAACAATAATAACTTTAATTCAATCACTTTCTGTAGGTTTTGGAAAAAGCTGATTCTCTATGCTTAGTTCGGACTAGTGCAATACGTCCAATTATTTGGAACTGAAAAGCCTTGAATCGTGTTGAAATTAAGTGTCCTTCCTCTGAGACTGAGGTAAACGTCGAACAGCTCAGACGGCTCGCAGCCCTTATGATGCATACAAATAGAAATGAGCCACAGATGTTCAGTCTTCGATTAATTTGTACAAATTGATTATAGCCATACATTTGAACCGCATTAGCGAACAAATGTAGATCTTAATAATTAGGAAACTAGAAATTTTTCAGCAGGGATGTCGTGCGCTAATAAAATAGAAGATTACGTGCTCTTATAGCCACATGTGCCCGAGGGATAATCGATGCATTTAAGCTGTTTAAAGGTATTAACAGAAAAACATATGATTTTGCGCCCCTTTGCCTAATTTCCTTAAAGTGGCATTTTGGTAGATTTACAGTTACGTTTTATAGGCATAAATTGCAAGAAAAGTAATATCTGGTTTTCAATTCATAGAGCAAATAATTATCGGCAAAACAGAAAAAAATGAGACCTGTAATAAGTTTTATTATTAACATCAAATTATACCGCTTCTGTTTTCTGGTTGACAAATCTAGGTGCCATATGAAGCTTCTAAAATACTATGAATCATGATGTACGTTATACACTTTATGTACTTGCTTTGCACATGTCAGCAAGTTAATACATACTTTAATAATACCTCCCAGGTTCACCTAAATGTCGTAGATATGTGATATTATAAAACGGTTAATTGCTGAGTAGAGTAAATTCTACACTATTACATCTACTGACCTCATATGTTCAGCCGCAAGATGACAATTGTGAACCTCCACCCCAGCTCTGTCTGGTTTCGGTGCTGAGTAAAATGTTATAGCTGTGGAGCCCTGGCTTAAGCTATGACGGGTTACAGTACTGAGGAAAAATACAATACCGTTGGTCATCCTCCATCAGCTAATCTAGAACATGAAAAAAACTGCCCACTTGTATATAAGAGCGAGAAAATATCTCACGGGCGATTAAGAGTTTTACAGACTCTCACATCACTGCTCATTCGCCAGAGGTAGGCCATTGAAGGATTACTTTAGTCCATTGCTAAACAGAGATCCTTCGGCTAGCTGTTAGCACAATAACGTCCCTACATGTAGATACTGGAAACGTCACATTGCTCTACCTTTCAAGCTGGAAGTCTGTCCAGAAGACGAAAACCCTCTTTCATATCCTTCAAAATTTTCGAAATATGTTTTGAGTCGTTTATTTCCAATAAAAGAATGGAATAGAATGAGGAATTCGGATTTTCCAAAATCATGGACTGAATTTGGTGCTAATTTCCAGACGGAATCAATGAGATTCTTATTCTTACCGAATGACTAAATTTCAGATAAATCATGTGTCTTTTATTTACCACATCGTTCTTTTTGGCCGTGCTGGATCTAGACCATATCAGTCTTGTCACTCACCTCTTTGGAGGTAACGTTTTGACAAATATAACTGTGTTCACCGTTACCAACCGTTTTCAACTTCGTTTCCATGGATTTCAGGATATAATATAACCCAAACCATTTGTAACGTTGACACAATTGTCCAGTTAAATACCTTATTTTGACTCTTAAATTAAATTTAAAATTAGACCCTTAAAAAGTCCAGATGGGTACCCAATCAACTAAAATATCATCATATGAGTCCATTGGTTACAAGTGAATGTAAAGTGCTGTAAACGTATTATCATAGGTCTGTTGTAAGAGACTGTATCATGGGCACGTGATTCGTTAAACTACATAGCAACAACCTCGGATACATTTAACAAAGTCTTGTTGTTAACCTTGCCTGTCAAAGCTCTCTTGGAAATGTTTGTGGGGTGAATATATCCCGGCAGGTGCCTTAATTGGTCGAAAACATGTACACTGTCAAATCCTTGACATCTGCTGATTGAGTAGCTTTCAAACCAAACATCCAAACAGTTGATTGTCGTCACCGGATGTCGTTTTTAAATACATTCACATAGCTCATAACACAAAAGTCTCCATACATCAACATTCACCTAGACAAACAGATGTAACACATATTCCAAAAACGAGGACTCAACTTCTACTTTAATACCAAATCCTGCAAATTAAGAAGAGAAAATTTAGAAAAACACACAGATAATTCTATACGTAATATTTAATAAATTCTACGATTTGTATAAGTAGTTAATACACAAGCTTCGAAAGACACAAACCAGTAGCTCATCACTAGCTTTCTATAATTCTAAAAGTACCTTACAAATTGATAGATTCGTTGGCTGGATTTTTTTAGCATTGCAATACGGCAAGACTATGATTAGAACATATGTGCCCAAGGCAGGAAGCCTATTTTACGTGGGTTGTTATGCCACATTGAATTTATCGGTTACGAAAAGATATGCTGATCTGAATTTCAAACGACCGCCAGTAAAGCAAACATGATTGCAACTAAGATTCCATAATCTCTTCAAAGACAAACTAGACACGAATTATTTTTTTGCCGAAAGTGGCCAACAGCCTTGTGTTGACATCTAACTTACAGGAACTAATACTAGTCGAGGAAATCGTTTGAGCAAGAAATCCCATCTCCTTTCATGTCTCAGAAGTAAGCTTTTCTGTGTCGCCAAAATAAACAATAACTATTATTGTGAAAGATATAAATAAGATATACCTTTAATACAGGAATGGTGGTATTGGCAACTCATGCTATTTGACGTTTGAAAGAGATTATTGTCACTTTTGTTGGAAGGGATAGTTTTTGTAACTTGTTTCTGCAACTCATTGTGACGTTCTAGCATTTGATTACACGAAATACCAAAACTTATATATGTCGTGAAAATATTAATATCGATTATTTATTTCGTTTTGTAATGGTGTAAACATCATCTAGGCATTTACGGCTGTGATTGTATATCCTGAATACTCACGTACATCTAATACAGACTTCTCCAAAAGCATGTAATAATAATACCATTACACGAATTACAGTTGATAATTTGAATTAAAATGAAACAAGAAAGAAACAGCAACATGTATTTGCAACGATCAACCAAGTCGTCGAAGGAGTTTGCTTGCTAATTCCCATTTTCATTAATTTTACATTCATAAACGAGAATCCGGAGAAATCGAGCAAGCAGCTGGCCTTAACATATAATAATAATAACGTACAAATTGCCCTTAATTAACAAGTGCGTCACGTCCCTTGCAATGTCACTTACGCCAACTGTCTACAGAAATCAATAATATGCCACAAAACACTTTAATTTTGTGAATATTAAGGAAACGTGTACGGCACCATACAGAATAGGTTAATTATAAAGTGTTGAAAAAAGTAATTAATTACAATTTATATGTTCTCCTGTTAGTCAATATCTGGATTAAAGCTATGAGATAAAAATGATAATTAGAGTGACATATTTGAATCATAAACATTTAGGACTATTAAAGAATTGAAAGGATACTTTTCGAAAATATTGTAACATGACGGGTTTAAAATTGAATCAATTCGTTTTTTCGACTGAATTATGTTGCAGGCGCATTTTAGTGTTAAATCGGAGACTTTTTCACCAGTTACTTTGTGTTCACTGGCATTACACAGACGATGCCGTTGTATGCATATTTTTTGATGATGTCGTAATGTGACACACTGGAGCGTGGGGCATAAAGAGTTATTCTTCTCTCCGTTTAAGTTATCTCCTCTGGGCCCCGTGAGGGAGCGGGTGGGCCATGGCCCTGCAGAATACTTCCTCGGCTTCCTTGGT
>JARFOD010102527.1:0-16344 GCA_031763545.1 Mopalia muscosa
GTACTAGATGTAGGAGTTTCAAAAAGGAAGTAGATTCTGCAAGTCTGCTGCTGCAACAAATCTATAAACTGGCAAAGTTTTAAAATGAAATTGTTTTTAATGCATTAATAAAGTAACGACAAACATAAAAATTGCACTATCTGTACTGTAGTTACCCCAAAATAGCTTTGTTTGTTTGTTTGTTTGATTGGTGTTTAAGGTCATACTCACTTATATGATGATGGACAAAAATACAGAACATCACAAACAAATCTGCTTCTCCCTACCCTTTAGCTTTAAGAACACCAGGACAACCAAAGCAACCTCTTTTCTCCCCTCTTACAATCCATGGAGGAAACCCAGGGAGTATTCTGCAGGGCCATGGCCCACCCACTCCCTGACAGGCCCCAAAATAGCAGTCTCAAATACTTAACTACATAAAACATAAGCATCAAAAGAACAAAACCGGATGATCAGGGAAGCTATCCAAAGATAAACTTCAAAGAGTCTTATATATTTACTTTAATGTTCTATATAATTATATAGAACATTGAAACCACAAATATCCAAAAGTTCAATCATTCAAATTCCAATGGAACTCTTCATAACTTCGAAGAAAGCCCAGAACTTTGTCATTTGCTACTCCTGCCTTTTTTGCCCTTGACTTGCTACCAGGAGAAGGATTTAGATCAATGAAATACCTGAAAAAAAAAAAAAAAAATAAAGTAATCTTAAAATAATGCCAACTGAGTGAACATTCAATGTTTTGTCAAAATAGTTCCCTCTCCCTACATTTCAAAACAACCACAAATACTCACCATACCATATTGAGATGTATCAACAAATAAAATGTTAATATACCCTATTTCTCTGACCATTTCAACTTTGGCACACACCTTTAAATCCTAGATATACATACATATTTTGATAATGTAGCTAGAAATAATTTGGTTCTTTTACCAAATATGTGGATTGATTTATTTCTCTATTAAAAAATATGTCAAAATACTAAGTGTTTTAGATGTTGAAAAGGTTTTCAGTAGCCATGATAGGCAATGTCCGCCAGTTTAATCTACCAAACAGAATCAATAGAAATGTAAATATTGGCACAAGAGTAAATAATTTTATATCTTTTCCCATACAGCAATTGTTTTTTAGCATCCTCCAATGAAAATATGGTCATTAATGTAAAAGACACACACGGAATTGTATAAAATGACTTAAATTCCAAATATTACTTCTGCTGAAGAGCAAAAAAAGCAGTGACACATGATTTTCCTCCTTTTATTGCTTGGAACATGCTCGCTATAATTTATTAAAAAATAGGTTGATCTTATTTATATAAGAAGCAGAAATTTACTTTTAAAGAAAGGATATCCAGAAAAAAAATTGGCAAGAGATTTCTTCCCAATCATATTTACTCTGAGTAAAATTTTTTGTAGTAAAGCTTAATTAATTCTGTAATTTGTGCCTTAAAATTCTATTTAATGAAATAAAGTACAAGTCATTTAAGGGAAGTTGACATTTCAACATAAATTTTCCCAGACGCTTGTCCAATGCCATAAGTCTTCTGTTAACAGCATGCATGCTATTAAAATATTCAAAGAAATGCACAAAGAAGAAAAATGTTACCATTTAAATTGATCACCTTTGTATGAATTCCAGTGTAGCAGGTAATCCCCCATGGTACTGCAGGTTGAACACATAGAATGAAGTAAATGCCATTGCTAAGGCCACCTCTAGAGAACAGACATCTTCCATAACTACGTTTTTTCGCATACCAAGAAATATTTGGTGTGAAGGCCACATAAGTATAAAACAATGAAAATATTGTAATCAAACAATTATGAACAGTTAAAAATATTAGTGTCAAGCTTAACTTAACAAGAATATACCATAACATTTTAGCAGTTCCGAAGACAAAAGTCTCTGAGTTAAACTGTTCTTGGTGGAGGCCATGAATAGTATACAATTCATCTATTACACTTTGTATAACTGTGTCAATGACATGGTGCTTGGCTTGGAGTCTTAAGTAAAGTAAAGCAATGGACCTCTCCAACATAGTTGTTGGGTCAGAGAGGTCAGGCAGATTGTCATCTTCTGCATCAAAATTTTCTTCCATATTAACATCACATTCTTATGTAAAAATTAATGCAGAGTTTGAACCTGTTTTAGTTCTATAACTATCTGACAAATTTGGAACAGTCTTGTTTGGATGGTATCGAGAAACATGGAAGTTAAAACTTTTAACAGTCTGTAAGTTTTTAGAGCAGCCAGAAAAAAGGACAGGTCAGTTATGGTCTTGGTTAATATGCTTTTTAATATGTAAAAGTAAAGTCTTTATACTGTCGAAGGTATCGGTGCAGTCTGTAAGTCCGCATTTCAAGTTTACATCCCGGTCAGTTTCTTTCGCTGTTTGCCTTTCAAGTTTGTGATCAGCCTGCACATGTTGCTTGATAGAAAAATAACTTCCAAATGTTCTACGACAGTTAGCGACATCGCAAGGAAACTTTGCATTCGGCACGTTAACATGGACTCTGAGATGCCTAACTGATATGACCTATCTGGGACTAGTACGGCAATCGAAACAAGTTATACCATGGTTATACGAACCCCAGAGCCTATACAGTCCTGCTGTGCGTGTGCGATATGTGTAGGTCTAGAAGGTCAAAATTGTAAATCTGGCTACACCATAGCCCATAGCCATACGTATTTAGTTGTAGCCCTATATATTTTACTCAGAAAGGTCCATTAACATATGTCTGTATGCCTATGTGTTGATGTAAAGTTTTACCATGCGATTCCCTGTAAATAAACCACACCTTTGCAGTTTATTTACTGATTTAACTGCTTAATCGTACAATATTTGCTAAATTAACTTTTGCAATACAGTTCTATATAAATAAACAACATATTTGCTGCATATTCACTGGATTACCTGTTAAAATCTTACAGAATTTGTTAATGTAAACTCACAACACGGTTCACTGTAAATAAAACATACCATTAACTGTGTATTTCCTGAATTGACTGTAAAATGTTACAGTATTTGTTAATGTTACTTTAACAATGCAGTTTTGTGTAAATAAACCACTTTTGCTGTATATTTACAACATGCTGTAAATCAACAGCGAATAATGTAAATTTACAGCAATTAAAGAACAGAATACACTGTTATCCAATGTAAATGAGATACAACAAATATAACTGTGACAGTATACAGTAGAATTTGGCGTAAATAAACAATTATTTTTTACAGTGTAGTGATAACAAGAATTATGGGACGGACGGACGGACGGACCACGGAGAGTGATGAGAAAACAGCAAGAACGTTAAACAAAATAACATGCTTTGTTTGTTGTGCCACCCGCGGTGTTACATCTTGGGATCCATTCCACGCGCATGGAATCTCTTGTTGGACCCATTGGGCTCAATATACACCCAACAAACTTGTTAGAAATAATGATCGATTTTCACGACATTCACATATATGTTATCCTGATTAGTCCAGCCTTCCAAAAATATATTGATACATATTGTACATATTTATATTCTTCTGCATTAGAGACTAAATACAATGGGTGTTCTGAAAATCGAACCAGGGTCCAGTAAGACCTTAATATTATAAAAGCAATACTGGTGCACCCACGCGCACACTTGCTTTTACTCATGTTTGTTCACTCTGCCTGTACGTCTATTATTGACCCAAATTATATTAATAATATATGTACAATGGTTTTGATCAATAACATCAATTGTATTCACATCTGTTTTACTTCGCCTTACATATTCTGTCGAGAGTTTTTATCCTCTATTGTTTGGAATGACGAATTAATTTAAGAACGCAGGGTTATAGCTTATTTGATCTCAGTTTAACCAATACTTTGCAATGCGACAAAGAAACATATCGACTAATTTCTCAAATTTATTATTCTTGACATTGTTTCTGTCCTGTATATTATACTGAACCTATTTTGTCATCCTTTGGGACTTGTTGCTTCGACTAGCAGATGTTTTTCTTCATATCCAAACTTACCTCACTTAACCCATTTACACTAACGCATGGACGTTTTCAAATGCCGTCAGAGTAAAAAATATCTCTGTAATAATACAATAATGTTAAATTAGTGAAACCGATTATAAACATTTGTTTTGTTAGTTATTTTTTATGTACATAATGTTAAATGTACGACAGTTGTTTTTATTCTGAATTAAACTATATCAAAACATTTGTCTAAATTTTGGTCTTGTTGTCGTTTCTATCTGTTGTTTAATTTTTTGTTGTTCTCCACCGTAAGTCATTAAGACGATGCATAAATGGCTTAATTCATTTCATCCAGAAGAACTTTTAACGGTAATGGCAGGGGTTGTTGTTTTCAGCCTTTTAATCAAGACTTAGTTTTTCAGTTCATGGTTTGGTTGTGTTCGGTCCATTCACCCATTGTTATGCTCTAAGGCCATTGTTGTTTTTAATCTTTGGACGCTGCCAATTTGACAGAGCGGCTCTATTTATGGAAATTTCACGAAATTAATCCACGGAGAATTTAGCCATAACATCATTTAGAACCCTGAACATAGAGTGTAAGTTTAAGTACCTGATATTCTCCTATGTTACGAGGGACAGCTGGTGTCGTAATGTCAGAATAGACCTTGAAAGATGACAGACGAACTCACCACCTGTGTCCATCCGCAATGTCTCACAGGACGCCACTTTATGAAAGCCGCATAGTCTTTTTGTTCTGATCACTATTCAATATAACATTGGTAAAGATCAATTGTCTTCCCTTAACACAGGTGCGTTCAATTATAAACTTATATCCAATGTGCCAATAAAATAACACACAGAACTATAGCACATGGCAATTAGCGCATTAGGAAACATACAAGTTGGCAAGATGGTTTTCAAGATACTAGTAGTTTAATAATAGTGCGAAGGACGTTGTTTCAGGCTTCCTTATACTCTGCCGTCAAATAATAAGAATGACCAAATATAATGGCGTGCAGCAAGACCATGTGTCCATTTGAGACTTGGTCATATATAAAGGACACGACACCTAAACTGCATTGTTCGGGAAGATCTTGGTTACTTGAATGTTAGTGTGTTTGTGACGTAACATTTGGGAACAAGCCGGTTATTGATAAATAAATTACAAGCTGGAGAAAAGATAATGAAAGCATAATTTTTCTTTCAGTACTCATGTGTTGGCCTCTGTTTGCCCTTGTTATAGCAATAGTAAAGTAGACACTTTTTTCGAGATGTTTGCTTCGAATTATTGCAATGGATTTTTGATTTACACAGCCTTGGATTTGTTTGGGGTTTTACGTCGTACTCAAGGGTATTTCACTTTTATGACGACGGATTGGTCACTTAACACTGCACCTAGCCTTAATATGGTGGAAAAACGGGAAGAAACCTCGTCAATCTATTGGATAAATTTTTTACCAATATAGAAATACGGCCTAATCACTAGCTTTTTGTTGTTTTGTGCATTTCTTAGATTATCATATTTCTATTTTAACGCTTTATATACCTATACTTGAACAGTTATGAGCCTAGCAGCAAAAACTTGCATCTATTTTAGTCTACACTGCTTCTATAACGATACAAAGTTGTACTCAATTAAGATATAATTACAAGTTTTGCCGTTACTGCTTTTATCTTGTCCACTAACAGTTTTTGCTATTCTGTTTGGTACGGTAATCTCTGTGACATTTTGATAGATGCCGAATAACTTAAAATTGATCTACATTTATTCTCTAAAACTAAGTCTATTCCGCTCTAGGAAAAGGATTGTGGCCAACTTGGAAATGCTGGGATATCATAGTGTAAATGGGGAAACTGAAAGGCAAACTTGATTTTTGTCTGACATTTTAAACCGTCTTGTCAGGTTTGCGTTTGATCAATGACCCAACCAATGTCCTGTGACATCCGGACTTTACTGTTCAGTATTTATGTAATCCCAGTAACAGTTGTATGCATGACTGATTTTCTTGTGTGGTGACAGCATATCAGGTAAAACGAAATAATTCACACTTCTAACCAAATGTGCACGGTTAAGCCAATGTGGAATTTTACGTGTTGGTAACGAACAAATCGCGTTTTTATAATATATCAATAAATTGGTGATAATGCAACACACACAATCAAAGTTCAACACCCACATTTATTTTAATTAATCACACATTGCGTGCTTCTAGGTTGCATGCAGCTTCTACATATTCCAAGTTGTGAAATAAGTTGGCTGGATCTAATTAATAATTAACGTAGTTGTTGTACAAAACATTTGCAAGTTCTGTTTACAATTCACAGGAACTGCATCCTTTCCCGTCATATAAACATTTTGTTTGAAGATTGGTTTAAACTTTTTTATTACTTATAAAACTTGCATTTGTTTTTTTAGTCTCGTTTTAGTTTTCAGATGTATTATGGGAAGGACTAGACAATTATAAATGATCCCATTGTCTTCAGCATACTATTTTAAATATGAAAAGACACTTTGTATGCAAATTTGGGAAAACTTTGAAAATGGAACATTTTGATTGGCCCTGCAGAGTTATGCGCTATTGTGTGTAGTATATGTGTAGCAAGTTTCAAAGTGATCACTAACGTTGCTTTTGACAAGTAGTATTTTTTTTTTTTTAGATTTTTCTCCTTTCTAAATGGTCGCCAAGGGACGGCATATCCGGTGACCAAACACATGTCAAAATTTGGCCCTCGAGACATAGATAACGTTTCGGTACAGGTGAACTCAAAGCCCTCAGCAGTTGTTCAGTTAATTTTCGATTGATAGATTGGTTGATTATTGTTTTACGCCACATTCAGCGGTATTTCAGCTACGCTGTGGTGAGAACACATTTACAATTCTGTATATTATTGAGTTTTTTTTAAATTATTTTTATTTTTTATTTTATTTTATTTTTTTAAAATTTATTTATTTATTTTTTATTTTTTTTTCAAGATATACACAAAAACAAAAAGAACGAACTGAAAACGACACATAAGTGTCAACATACCAAACGTTTCATTTTGGATATTAAAAATTCAACTTATAGTTAAAACTGCCCATTTAAAATAAATTTATATACAATGTTTCACAAGAATCAAAGTTTATGATTCACAACGATCTCCTTAAGAAATTTTATGACAATATCACCTAGGATGTTGTCAAACAAGTGCTTCATGGAAGTGGTTTTTGGTCATATGTTCAAGAGTTGTTTCAATGATGAATATAGTGAAGAGTTTATTCTACTTCAATATATGCTAACTCGCTAGACCTATTGAAATAGACTAACAATATGGTGTTACACCAATTATACAATGGATATGTTACTCAAGCTTTAAACTTCACTGGTGTCAAATCCGACACTGCAGATTTTAAATGGAAAAAAACTGCTTATCTCGAAAAGGTTTGTCGTAGAGAATTTTTTTTTTTTTTTAGCTTGTTAACGTGGACTGTTTTAGGCATCTAAAAAGTGTTTAAGTTCAGCTTAGATTTGAAATAATAATAATTCTGAAAGATATATTTTATAGTTTAATGGATTTCTAAAGGTTAAACAGACCTTTATTTCTTTAATGTTCTACTCTACTAAATACACTAACTTATTTGGTGTTTGCGAAAGAAAGACCCAAAAATGTGCTGTAATTTTTTCTGCGGACATCTGATTCAAAATTAATCCGAGAGTAAAATTATGTTGGACCTATTTCTAACGCAGTAGGTCAGAACTGGATCATGCATATTTTCAGCGCCTTACAGCAATCAACTATTTGCTGCTATAGTATATTTCTAAAAATGTCTCGCAATGACACAGGGATGTCGATTAATAAAAACGATGAATCATCTAATGTTCTAGATAAACTTCCACAGCCATAGTGTACTTGAAGATGTCTTGTTTCAGATTGGACCAGGCTTACAGAAGGATGGAAAACCCTCACGTCGCGGTCATAGATGCGTCGGGCTCACGAGAGGATGTTCTTCAAAATGCACTGGAAGCTGTTAAGCCGATACTAAAGAAATGAAACTATCTTATCGTAAAATAAATGTTTTTACTCCCATTCAAACCATTGTTGGAATTCAATTTTTATCTCATAAATGCCCGTGTATCTGTCTTTTTGTTTTTGTTTTTATCTTTAGTGTGCAAATAGTCAGCAATCATGCCATAGTCATGGGTGCGTCAGCTCAGCGCTACTTACCTCTTCATCGTCTCTTCATATGTCTCTTTATGCTTTTTTACAAAATAGGGATGTTTATGTAAACCTAACTCGCCTGTCTGATAGTCCAAATCACAACCATTGTCTCCATGTTGTAACAATGTTCGTAATAGACTTTTTTGCTATGGGGAGGTCACTCTTATCGGACTCAATAGGGTAGTCGAGGGTTACATCCCTTGGGATTGAGTTTTTCCGTAATGCTGCCAGCTACGCTCCCGGTGTCGTCATAACCAGTAGAATTAAGCGAACACTATCGTATTTCTGCACTTAATGTTCAAAAATAAAAAACGTCCTTTTTTGGCGTCACAATCAATCATTTCTCAGCACTACCCTACCCGCTTTAGATCGATTCAAAATGTCTTCCCGATTTGAAAAAAAAAATCCATTTTTAAACGGCTAACGGGACTGATCAAAGATTTTCAAAGTTTTTGTCATTTGTTAAATTTCTTCTGGAACAATAGCGTTCCTTCTATTGTAACCTCACATCAAGTTTTCCTGTCAAAACAGCCTCGGCCATTGATATGATAGTGTGGCGTTTATTTCGACCACCGCATAAAGAGTCTGGTAGTATTGCAGCCAAGCAATTGAATAAACACTATTGCCGTCATATGGCCTGGTTATCGTACAGTTGGTTTTCTGATCAGTTAATTAAAAAAATATTTCAAACATTTAATCGAACACAAAACCTTTATATTTTTAAATAATTTAATTTGGGGTTTATTTGTTGAAAAGTATTCAGTCCGTATTTGAAATGGATTAAATACTTTTTGTGCTGTGGTCAAAGATTCTAGTTCAGGCATACTGTTATATAACTTCAATCAGTGCAGTTCGTGTACGATCGAAAGAAGACGAGCTTTTAATCCCAAGGGCATATTATAATATTCTAAGATACAAATAAAAATAATACGACTGAACACAGGGTTTTTTCGAATTTTGGAAACATTTTTCTTATGCTTAACTGCATTCTATTTAAAATGTTGTCATTCCAATCAAATATCTGGTTTCCATGGCATCATAATGATATTAATACTGTTACAGACCACGCGAACACATTAAAAACCTTTACCTCTTAACACAGATTTTTAAAAACATTTTAGAAACACATTGGTCTTACATTGATCTACATTCCTACTTAAAATGGGGCCATTCTAATCAAATTACTGGTAAGATTGAACTATTTCCATAATTAAAGCTGAGTTGCAGTAGATAAAGTGACTGTTTTACCTTATTTCTCCTCAAGTCCAATATGATAGAGCACTTTTGATGAGATTAAGTGAGTTACACACACCTCTTGTTAAGCCAATGGCTTGTACCCTGTAGACAGCTTCATTGTTTCTCCGAAAAGGGGACTTGGAGGAAAATCGTCACAAAATTAATACCAAATGATTTCAAATTTAACAGAGAAAAAATAATGACGTATAAGAGATTCAGTCTGAAGGTAATTCATATGACCTCCATGTGGGACTTAAACAAACAAAGAAATTTCGCGCATCAGAAATGTTGCGTTTCAGTGTACAGTAGTAAATGTGGACTCCTTAGAGCTAATATCAGTCGTTGTAAAATCCCAATATAACCAGTTTATGGACTATATTTGTCACTACCTCCAAAACAGTTAAAGACAGGGAAAACACATCTCACTTATGTTGCTTATGTTTAATCTTGTAAAGCAATATATATGCCCATTATTTATTAAACGAAAATGAACATGGTAGGAGAAAACATCGCTTGAATACATACGGTATTTCATCAGATCGACGGACACTGTCTTTGAATGGCATTTAGAAGTTGAATAACTAAAAAGGCAAAACACTATATGGATACACTATACTTCTATTTTTTTATTTATTTATTTATTTTTTTTTTTTTGAGGCAACGTTTCAATGTCTAATCTGACATCGTTCTCAAGCTCAATATGCTATATTTCCATATAGTGTTTTGCCTTTTAGATCGATGAAGGCTGCCAAGTGTGACCAGGAACGTTAGCAAAGACTTTAGTAGCTGTATTATTCCACATTCCTTTGTTATTCCGCCTTTTTATGCGTTTCTTTTAAGTTGTTGGAGACTGTTCTATGTTAGACAGCAGTTACCCAAAGTTGTTATACCTAGCAAACGTCTTTACGAAACTTTTTTCTCTAATATTGTACTTCCTCCCCGTATAACTCTTAACTTTCCTACTTTACACTGGGATGTTATCTGGCAGTCTGTTTTTCATAATTTTTGGATCATAATTTAGTTAATTTTAGTTTTAAATTAATTCATGACATTTTGGTCATTAAAGAAAGGTTGTTACGAAGGCGTATAGTTACTGACGATAAATGTGTATTTTACCCGTTTTCTGAAATCGACATATTTGTCGAATGCTCCATAGTTCAAAACCTATTTTATGAATTTAAACGGGTTTTTGTGTTATATGCTAATTTCCCACCTTCCCTGAATGCAAACTGTTAAAATATTTAAAACACAATTGGATGATTAGGAGTACGGAGTTTGCAACTACATTGTTAATGTTTTATTGTTTAGTATTAGGTGTGCTAGAAGGTACAATTAAGTCCAGAATTAGTGTTGATTGTGTGCGGTTAAACAATGCTGAATTTAAGAGCATTTGGTGTAAAACCAAAGTCTTCTGTAAAGTAACGAATGGCAGGTTAATGTTTTTGCTGAAGTAATCGGCTTTTCTCATAGCAGTCACTTATATGTGATACGTCTTATTTTTAAACACTGTATGGGGACATTGTTCTTTTGTAAAATGTATATTATTTGTATATTAATCTGGGAATAAATTATATTTTACTCCAAAAAAAAAAAAAAACCCAAAATATGTACGTCTTTATGTTGGCAAGGTAAAGGCATTTTCAAACTAGGCTATAAAACGCTGTGTAAAATACAAACGATCAGTTGCAAGCCAAATAATGTTTTGCCTTATTACTTAATCAACTTATAATTACCACTCAAAGATGTCCCTAAAAAAGGTTGATGAATATTACTATTTCTGGAGTTGTTACGAATATATTCTGAAGAGAAGGTAATGATCATAAGCCTTGAGTTCCACGGAAAAGTTTAACATAATACACATGTAATGTTATCCCAAAAATCTATAACTTCATAGTCGTATTGATTCCATATTTTAGTATTTATTATACCATCATCAGGAAATATATATCTTCTGATCCAAGTCACAAGATATTAGCCACGTGGTACTGACATGTTTTTCTGGTGGATCCAGCCGCAATATATTACCACCAGTAAACAACGTGGAGCATGTTGTGTGCCTGCTGGGATAGTATATATACAAGGAATGTCTCTTGTGCTGTTGCTGAGAACTTGCGTCGGTTGGTTAGAGCGCCTGTCTAGTAAACAGGAGGTCGACGGTTCGACTCCCCCTGGCACCTTTTATTACAACTAATAATCTTCATTTTTATTACAACCAAACAACATTCACCGTCATTTATGTACGTCTTCATGTTGGAAAGCTTAAGGCATTTTCAAACTAGGCAATACAACGTTGCGTAAAAAACAAGTAGTGTAATCCCGAAAAACTATAACTTCATTATCGTTTTGATTCAATATTTTAGTATTTATTATACCATCATCAGGAAATATATATATTCTGATCCAAGTCACAATATATTAACCAAATGGTATTGACATGTTTTTCTGGTGGATCCAACCACAATATATCAATCATGTGTTTTCCATGTGGCTCCACCAGTCCCGAGTATACCACCAGTAAACAACGTGGATCATGTTGTGTGCCTGCTGGGAGAGTATATATACAAGGAATGTCTCCTGTGCTGTTGATGAGAACTTGCGTTGGTTGTTTTACAACTGGCTTCTACCATACACCGGTAAGTGAGCAAGGTTTGAATGAATGGGGAATCAACCAATTAGATTACAATATAAACCTGCTGAAAAGATATTTCTCACCTAGCGCCATAGCTCAGTTGGTTAGAGCGCCTGTCTAGTAAACAGGAGGTCGAGGGTTCGACTCTGTCTGGCGCCTTTTATTACAACCAATAATCTTCCTTTTTATTACAACCAAACAACGTTAATTAGGAGTCGTGTTTGAGTGCCTTGGAGTGAGGACGTGTTTGTATTCGCTCCAACGTTTCAACAACACTACTATTGATTATTTTTGGACTTTTACTGTGGTGGGTAAAACACTACTCCAGATTGGTATCGTTTATTGTGGATTGTACTTGGGCTGTGCCCTAATATATCAGGCATAGTCTAAACCTGGAACATTTTCGACGACCAGCAAGCCATCGAAGGCCTTGTCAGTGGCTATATCAACAAAGGACAATACATGCAGAAGCGGTGCAGAGGGACTTTATACCAGTGTTCTCAGGTATGATAAACATCAAGTCAGAGCTAGTTAGCTTCCAGAAAAACTATTTTAAGAAGATGTTTTATGTACGTGTTGCATCCCTGGCTAGCCACGATATTCTTTTGAACAAGGCTGTCTTTACATTAAAGGGATCGGAATGGAGCATAACACCTGCTACGTCTGTTTACTTTAGTTTGACCGCTCACTGGGCCCCAGACGAGATGACAGACGCAACCATAGGCGAGGCTTTAAAACCTTATGGAGAATGCCTTGGTGTAAACAAGCCAAAGTTTCATGACCCTGAACTAGCCCACGTTAGAACCGGCATTCGTATATATCGTTTCAAGTGTCACCAGGTAAGATATGTCCCTAATTTTATCAACTTTGGGGGCGAGGTTGTAATGTTTACATACCCTGGACAAACATACGAATGCCGGAGGTGTGGTCAAGCTGGGCATAAAGCACCCCAGTGCAAGTCAATGTGGTGTCAGAACTGTGGTGGTTTTACGCCGCACGAAAATTCCCACGTCGAAATCGAATGCCTTGAAGTATGTCGAATGTGTTCATCAAGAGCGCATACGATAAGCGAGTGCTGTGCAAGAGCGTCGTCGTACGCCGCGCGAGTGAAAGGTGATGTGCCTCGGCCTCCACGAACCTCCCACCAGAATGATGCACCAGCGAGCACGGACGAGGAAGACCAGGAAATTGATGTGTGTGTTGATTCCGAATCAAATGAATTGCAGAGCGAAAACGACGAAAGCTCTGATGAGGATATGTCAGCAGAGGAAGAAGACAAGGATTCTGCCCCTGAAACGAATCCTGTGCCCGAATCGAACCCGCGATTGCCAACATCTACGATGACCCAGCCTATTATTAAGTCCAAAACGTCCACAGTCCATGCAGAAGTTCACCAAGTTTCTTCCCCTGAACCCGTTAAGCAGAAAAAACAAAAATTGAATATTCGAACCAACGACCCTGTGAAGCTGTCGGATGGCGAACAAAGCTGTCAGGCTGAAAGCGCTGAGATGACCTGTGGAGACATGACTCCAACCCCGTCTCAGGAAGTTTCTACTATGATGATAGACTACCGCAAAAAGAAATTTACTGCCTCGCGCGGTAAAAGACACTAAGCTAGAGACCAATAATTGACAATTAACCATCACGAAACTCAATCTTTCTGCTTTGCTATGGGTATGTACGTCTTTCTTATTTATATTTTGCTAATGAGTTCCTTAAGTAACATTAGATTTGGTTCATTGAATGTAAACGGCTTGCGGGATAACATCAAGAAAGCTCAAGTCAAGCAATTTATTTTTGATAATAAGGTAGATGTTATGTTTCTACAGGAGACTCATTTTTCTAACAGTATTGATTCAAAATCATTTAATTTTCCAGGGGATATTAGGTGGGCGTATGGTACAAACAGGAGCTGTGGGGTGGGAATTATAATTAGATATTCTGTTGATTGTGTCATACATAATGTTGTTAGATGTCCTTATGGGAGATATATTAGTATGAAAGTTGAAATAAATGGTACTGCTTTAAACTTGATATCGATATATGCTCCTAATGTTGTTAAAGACAGAAAGGAATTTATTTCTAATTTGGACGGTTTATTAACGGGAAGGGAACATGTTATTCTTGGTGGGGATTTTAATTTTGTTGAAAACTTTGATTTAGATAAATGCAGTACTGTAATCAATGTAAAAAGTGGGGGTATTGATGAAATGAATATAATAAAGAGGGATTTTGCTATCAATGATGTGTTTAGGAAAATTCATCCTGATGTTAAAAAGTATTCTTGGGCTAGAGGTCAAAGTGCAAGTAGATTAGATAGATTTTATTTGCCTAATATTTTGATTGATAATGTTATTAATTCAGATATTATTCATGTTTCATTTTCTGACCATTCTTGTGTATATTTTGACATTTCTTTCAATGATGTTATAAGTTGGGGACAATTTTATTGGAAATGTAATGTTGCTATTTTGAAAAATGAAGATTTAAATGAACAAATTAAATATGTATTTCAAAATAATTTTGCTAATGTCACACTAGATGGCATTGAATTAATTGAAATGTGGGATAGGTTTAAGACTGAATGTAAAAATGTGATTAAAGAATACAGCAATGATCTTTCCAAAAAGAACAAAGGTAGGCTGCATGATCTTGAAGTTGAATTAAATGATTTGAAATCAGATCCCATTGTAAATAATGTAAAAATTGATAATGTTAAAAAAACAATAAATGCTGTACATAAGATTTCTAGGGAGGGGGCTGTTATCAGATCTAAAGCTACAGATTTTGATCAGGGGGAAAAGCCAACAAAGTATTTTATTAGGCGGGAGGTGGGTAGAGGAAAAAAGAAGATGATTAAAACAATAGTATGTCATAATGATGCATCAATATTACATAAAGATCAACAAGAAATATCTGGATGTATTGTATCATATTACAAAGACTTATATACTTCACAAAATACTGACAAGGGGTGTCAGAATGACTTTTTGTCAGGTTTACCTCAACTTTCTGAGGATTTAAGAGATTCGTGTGAGGGGTCACTTACTGAAGATGAACTTTTTTACGCTGTTAAAAATATGTTTAATTTTCGTTCTCCAGGTCAGGATGGGCTACCGGCGGAGTTTTATGTTAGGTTCTGGCCTATTTTCGGTACCTTATTTACGAAAGTTGCTAATTGTTGCTTTAATTTAGGACATTTGAGTAATTCCCAGAAAAATAGTTTGATTACCCTATTATGTAAAGACCCTAATAATGCCGAAAATATAAAAAATTGGAGACCCATTAGTTTACTAAACGTTGACTATAAGATCATGTCTAAAGCCTTGTGTAACCGGTTAAAAGGTGTTATTGAAACCATTATTCTCCAAAACCAAACGTGTGGCATACCTGGTAGAACTATTTTTGATAATTTACACCTATTACGTAATGTTTATGATTTTGTTGAGCAAAAGGACCTTAAATGTTGTTTTCTTAATTTAGACCAGGAAAAAGCATTCGATAGAGTAGAGTGGTCATTTTTAAACAAATGTTTAGTCAAATATAATTTTGGACCTGATTTTTGTCGGTGGGTGGGGTTATTATATGCAGATATATCTAGCAGTGTAATTGTTAATGGTCACATTTCGGGTGGCTTCTGTTTGTCACGTGGTGTCCGACAAGGGTGTGCCTTGTCGCCATTGTTGTATGTTTTGACCTTGGAACCTTTTATTTCTGCACTAAGAGATAATTCACTTGTAAAAGGGCTACGGATGCCTGGAACAACCAAGCAGGCAACAGTCTCTGCTTTTGCCGATGACACAACTGTTATTTTATCTGATGAACGTTCAATGAGTGAAGTTGTTAAGATAGCTGATAGCTATGGAAGGGCATCTGGTGCCAAATTAAATTTGTCTAAGACAACTGTACTACCTTTAGGTAAGTGGGATACTAATTTAATGCCAGATGTAGGTATAACATGTTGTGAAAATGTTAAAATATGTGGTGTCCATTTTGGTAAAAATCAGGCCATGTTGAATTCCGAACGTGTAATCAATAAAGTAAAGAAGTGTGTGACGTCATGGAACGGTCGGTATTTAACGCTTAAGGGAAAATCTGTGTTAATTAATACAGTTGCCCTATCTGTGGTGTGGTTTACTTTTCAATGTTCTTTTCTTCCAACAAAATGTATAGACCAATGTACACAAGCTGTATTTTATTTTTTGTGGGATAATAAGCCGGAAAGTTTGAAACGAGTTGTCGTTAATAACAAGTTTGTTAATGGTGGTTTAAATGTATGTAACATATTGTGCAAAGGTAAAGCATTTGCAATAAG
>JARFOD010102537.1:0-16338 GCA_031763545.1 Mopalia muscosa
TCCCCTCTTAGACCCTTTTCTTCAAACTATCTTAACAGTGTGGGCGTCAAGATCCATTCATGGATCTCTTGTATTTTCTGGGAAATAATATATGGTCCAAGGCGAATAGCTTGCAGACAACAGCGAACATCAGACAAACTTATTATACCTTATTTATAGCCAGTCTAAAATGGTTCCCCAATATGTTCTGATTGTTGTATACGGGAACTGCAACATAATAGACTGATAGATCAGGAGGCATGTTTGTTGACATACAATTTGAATAGTTCATAACTTGTACGGTTTCTTCTCTGAATTTTGTATCAGATTTGAGACAATTCTTATCCGATTGTCACTTTTCTGGGATGTTTGTATCCTGGGATATTCAAAAATCTTGACTTGTCCCTGTTAACATGACAGAGAGGAATTCCACTCACAGCCTTGGTCATACACCTAGTGCCATTTTGAATGTGAAAATGTAGTGATATTCGCTAAAACGGCGTTAATTGTACTGACGTAACAAGACAAATTACAGCTGTATAAATACACCGCGACTATGCTTTGATGTCATTCAGCTGGTCGAAGTTAACATGATAAGAGTCTGGTGAGACTAGCTATGTGGTTGCCATCTCGTTAATGTACGAGTATACGAGTGCCGATTGCGTGAATGAACGAATTCGGACGGAGTGGGAAACACAGATGCGCGTAAATCCAGCAATGCGAAGTAATGGCGACGGACCAGAGTTGATAAAAGTGGTATACTTCTCGTTAAAGTGCCGAAGGAAGCCAGCGTTGTCTATTTAACGACTCCAGCATGAGTCCGTTTTGGTTGAAAAAGCACAAAGCGGGTGTTTTCGAATGGACAAAAACTCTCATCTGTCGGCTGATGTGAATAGCGTCTGTTAGGCAAATCTTAACTTCTTCTGTTGTCTATTGACGGTTTGATCCACTGAATTTGGTCGAATCTGCGGCAATCCGATAACTTTGACATTCGGCCATCTTGACAAATCTACCCAATCAACTGACTGAAATGCGTCACGTGCCTCAATTTCGAAACTGCAATAGTGGACAGGAGATGGCTGTATCGTCAATAAAGCGTTGACGATACCTGGATCTAGCCTATGCAAGATTGCTCAATCGCATGACTGTTAAGGGGATTTCTCATTGTCATGTTAACAGGGCTAAGCTGGGTCGTCAAATCAAGTATATGAACTGAAGGTTTATCTGGGAAAGCCAATCTTATACCACACTAACCGTGCATATATATAGAGAGATGCCATTTTTTAAGATGATGGTGCTATGTGTCTTCTTCTCAACCATAAGAACTTAATGCGACTTCGTCCAACATTATATCTGTGAGCTAACTGGTTTAGTTTTATGCAGTGGTGAAGATTTTTTTGCGCTCTGTCGCTATATACGAAACATATAAGCTAACACTGTTCTTGCACAGTGTATAAGTCTAATGTCTCCGCCACAGACAATTGTATCTAGCTAGTAAGCATCCGTTCTTGGGAGCCGGCTTAGCTATTACCTTATATGAATGGGAAAATGGGAAAACAGCCTTCCCAGTAATTCGCACAATTGACAAATAAAGACAAAAAGAGCGTATGCCTTGGACAGTTTTTGCTTCTTGTCCACACTCCCTTCATCTCTGCATACGCAGGTTCTATTCCCGATGCCGATATGTAGGTTCGTATGCCATACAGCAACCAGCGAAAGTCCGTGGCTTTTCGTGGTTTTACAATGCAGTATTTCTTCAACAATAATCCTAGCTAATAGGATTTTGTACTGTTGATCATACATCGAATAATTAAAAAAAACCCTAAAAAAACAGCCTACCATGCAACCATGCAACCATGCAATCAGCGAACCAACCGCAACAATATACAATAACACATATGACCTGTTGTAATTAGTTACTTACAAAGAATTAACGAATACCCGGATGCCTCAATAATTCATGAACTTCAAAGTATATACGACAGATCAGATAGGATTTTGTCATACTGTAGGATCCTATAATATAATTATAAAATCTTATCTAATAGGATATTGGACATCTAATAGGATTCCAAAGAAAAATCATTTGAATACTAGGATCGTATAGGATCTTTCTGTAAGGGTTAGGAATGATATCAATCGTGGCAGCGTAATGAAAACGAGACCCTTTCTGGGGAGTTTGCATGATGTTATTTATCGAGAATATGTTCCAGCTCATCGAAGTCTTCCGTTAAGATTATGGCGCGAGACAAACTTCTAACCATTTGATGCCTGCGACTCGTGTCATGCTTATGGCTTCTTTTTGTATTCACTTTGTTTCAGGCTGCAGCAGGAGAGAGTGCGATCCGGTTTAAGTTAAGCAGAATTGAAAATAACGTCAATTTTGTCCTTCCCAATCTCGATGTTAAAAACCATACGTATTCTGTATCAAGTGGTAAGTTATAAAACAAGCTATTACAATCGTTTGCTGCTATTGTGGAGTCTGACCAACACATGCTCAACGAATAGATCATCGGAACTAGTATTCATTACAATTCTATAGCTGGTGGCTCGCCGAGATCTGTCTTGAAATTGTTAGTTACAAGAGTCGAGTGTGGTTTCCTTCAACCATTAGCTGACATGCCGTCTTATGAATGTATTAACTGTGAGTCCATTTACGGCATAAAACTCCAAACAAACAAACAACCAAACTAAACGATATATAGGCCTAATATTTGTGGATTGTTTCCTTTTGTTTTAACTAGTTCATAGCTTCTCAAAGTTATTTCCCTTCTCTTCTCTCAAACCCCTCACAGATACCTTTACATTCACAATGTGAGACTTGAGATTTTTGCTGTTATACGCAAAAATATTGGAATTTTAGAGCATAATTTCAGTTCTGTCTTATTCAGTATTATTTTTGAAAATGCTTGTTGAACATTTGACACTCTTACTGGAGTTATAGTGAGCCTTTCTAACTCGGTCGGTTAGAGCGCTGACTCTGCTAGCAACAGTCCCGAATTCAAATCCTGGTGGAAGTAAATAAAAATTTCTTTCAATACAATAAAAATGATATTTTCTTATCCAGCCTTTGTTTAAGTTATAATATGGTAATATTTTATGCTTATTTTTATTTTCCTTTTGTAGATGGACGTATTTGGCTGTATGTTCAGAGTGAAACATTTGACCCGGATCCTTTACTGACTGGACTTAGCTTAGCGGGAACTCGGTTTAGTTGTTCTTATTACACGGCTGATTTTGGCCGATTTGGATTGCCTGTTGGAACAGTCGTTAAATTCCTTTCTTCTAGGGTTGATTTCAATGACGCCATACCATCAAACTGGCTTGACGGCAACACACTAGTTTTGGCTATTATCTTTCCGGCTATGCTACCAGCTAATACAAATATTTCCATCAAATGTTCATTGACGCAAACTATAGAAGTTTTAAGTTCAACAATCGAAGGAACAGTTTCTGCCGATTTTTCTCTTCAAAAAGCAGGTATGTAAACGTTGTCTGGTATGATAATGTGTAACTCAAAGGTAAGTCTAACGTTATCATATACTTACTGTTCCAGATATTCTTAAGTTACAGCTATCGGTTATCATTTAAATCTGGAATATAGTATACTATATCCGAGTTTAAATAAACAAAATAATCCTATTTAACCTGATACACATATGTGCAAACGGTCGATAGCTGGCGTCTGTCGGTTTAAACAAAATAATGAAAAAAATGTAATGTATGTTTTTTTCGCCATAATTTGTTAACACAAAAATGACCCATTCACTGTTTAATATCCTTAAGAATATACACCCAAATGGCGGATGAAATTTAAAGATTCAATGCAATTGCAATCTTACTTAAGGGTTTAAATGTTGCGTGGTTGGCTGTAACATTACAGGTTATCGTGTTAAACCGTTTTTATTCAGCAGAATGCCGTTGAAGTAACATTCATATTTTTCCACGTTAGTTCCAGTAATGATTTAAAGTCAATTTGTTAATTGTAGTTACACTTTTTTAGTCCATCTTAACTTTCTAGAAGACACAAAAAATATTCATTGTTAATTGTAAGTTAAACTAACTCAGTCGCCGAACCATTTGGGGTTGGTGTATGCGTTCCGTTTCATCGTGTAGAAGTTGTCCTATCTTGTATCTTGAAATTGCTTGTTCCCAGAAACCTTACATAGATTGTTGCCTTCACTTATTGGGACGGCATGTCATCTCACTTGCTTAGTAATTTTAAAACCCGGCCTAGATCAAACCAGTACACAAAAAACCTGGCATATTGGTTACATATGTCTCAGGGTCACCAATGTACCAGAACTCCAGCGAGAGTTACCATATTCAACCGTTGAGAAATATAGGCTGAAATTGGGTGCAAAGGATGTTTCGTACAACAAATTTTTCTATTTAATGTTAATCTAAAAGTTTAGCCTCAAACATGACGGCTGCCAAGCTGGAAGAAACAGCTGATATTAATAACACAATGTTGCCCCTCAAAACTGATTGAGTGTAAAAAGTGAACGGCTTTATCGAAATCATTATTAAAAATACAAGAGTGCGGCTCTCTATTTTTTGCAGGCTGTCCTCGAAATCGCTGGGGACTAGACTGCACTATGCCTTGTGTTTGTGAGAATGGAAGAGAATGTCATACCTTTAGAGGCAATTGTATCTGCCCAGAAAACACAAACCGTACATCTTGTCAACCAGGTGAGTATTTTTCCTACTTTTTATTACTAGCGATGTCATGTTATGGTGTGCCCGTGTGTGGTTGTTTGATTTAATTTATTTTCGGGTGATAAGAATAAAGAAGTGCATGCGAGGTATGTTTAAAAAACAATTCACGTAAACAGAAAACTCGTACATTTCGGAAACTTCATTGTATTGGAATTGATCGACGGACAAGTGACTATAGGTTGAGAGAGGTTGTCATGTCAATCTCGTATCCATTCTTAACTTCATCTTGACAACTACCTGCTACATATTCGTCGGCACAAACAGCCTCAAAGTACTCAAATTGATACGTTTAACAGACTAACAAAGGACATGTTTATGAAGGCCTAATCTTGGCAAACGATGTATTTAGTGTTAGACAGGTGTGTCTCAATGTCTTTGAAAAACACGACCAGCCTTTAGAGAAACCATTTCAATCAATTTAACGAAGGAAAGATAGGGAAATCATGAGATACCCTCATTTATGTAAAAAAAACAAAGTGATTTAAGACACTCTCTTCTCGATTTCTGGCTAAAACTTTGCCCTTGTGTGAACTCTTCCTTCTATTTTCAATAAAACGGAACATTCGGGTCGATAAACTGGGAGTTAAACAACCAGGAAACTTAAGTAGAATTCTATGTGCTGTCTGTAGGTCACCTTGCATCACGAAGTGTGATGCATATAAAAAAGCCTTTGTGTATGGAGCACGATTCATTTGCTGTAAGGGTGACTCAGGTACATGTGTATCTACATCCTACCCATACAGCAAACCGAGTGGACATTCAATACGGCATACATTCTTACACCATGGAGGCACATGACGCCTGTCTGTCTTTTTTTATTCCTTTTATTTTGATGAGTACTGACACGGGGACGAAATAATACTTCTAAAAAAATATTTTTAGTCTAAGTTATTAATAATTCCATCAGTTCAGATACTGATTCTACTCAAATCTGCTGAATGTTTTGAAATGGCTTTTTATGTTACTCAATGCTTTTCCGTATCTATTAGTACTAATCGGCATTTATGTGAAATGCGAATTCTCGTAGAGAACAGAAAACTCGGGAACCCATATTTGGAGTATGATTGATTGTAATAAAGACTTACAGAAACGAAAATGTGAACTTCACTCGAATGTAGTGAACCCTTATAGAAACTCTATCATAAATTGTGATCCATTACAGTGTGAACTCTGACAGAGCATCAATTATGAATTCCGATTAATTGTAGTGAACTCTGACAGAACATCAATTATAAATTCTGATCAATTGTAGTGAACTCTGACAGAACATCGGTTATCAATTCTGATCAGTTGTAGTGAAGTCTGACAGAACATCTATTATGAATTCTGATCAATTTTCGTGAACTCTGACAGAACATCGATTATAAATTCTGATCAATTGTAGTGAACTCTGACAGAACATCAGTTATCAATTCTGATCAGTTGTAGTGAAGTCTGACAGAACATCAATTATGAATTTTGATCAATTTTCGTGAACTCTGACAGAACATCGATTATAAATTCTGATCGATTTTAGTGAACTCTGACAGAACATCAATTATGAATTCTGATTAATTGTAGTTAACTCTGACAAAAACTCAACAATGAATTTTGATCAATTGTAGTGAACTCTGACATAAACCTAAATGAGATGTCTGATCGAATGTAGCTAGCTCCGACAGAAAACCAAATATAGGCTAAAGTTCGATCGATTAAAGTGAACTCTGAGAGAAAAACTAAGTTTGACCGATTGTAGTGAACTTATGTGAATCTTCTGTTGTACTGCACTATGATGATGAACACCCCTGAAATATGGGCCACTGAGAGAAAGTCGAATATCGTCACCCTTATAACATGTGTGCCTAAGTCATTTTTTTTTATCCGATTTCACATTTTTGCCTAAATTAACATCATGAGAGACACCTTTTGCAAAAGTTTTTACTGCAAACATTACCTTTTAATGTGATGTAGATAAATAAGATAATTGCTTAAGTCTGGGCATATGACTATTCTGTTGAAGGATGAGAGAGTAAACGTAAATCATTCAGATAGCAAAGATTTCGCTACCTTGCAATAAATTGCATTCTGTCAGTATAATTTCAGTTTCGTACAGTTCTTTTCCATTACTCTAATTAATTCCACCCATAGAGTGTTGCACTGCACATGTTTCTTTACAAGGCTTCATGACCAATATATTCATATATGTACATAACGTGTGAAGCGTGGTATAAAGTTACATATTGTCTGTCTCTCCCTGTATTAAAAAGTAACTGGTATAGGGTCGTTATACTGCGAACTGTTTGTCTCTGAATAGCCACACCGGAGAGGTGGGGTAGTTTTCCGTCATGCAACAAACCCACAACTTATTCTATGATGAATTGGTCAAAAGTGTTTTTATAATTGAGATTTTAAGATTGAGCCTACTAAAAAAGCTATGAAAACTTCAGTATATTTTCGGCACAGTTATAATTTATACTATATTTTAACTTTATTTTCCTGTCTAGATTAAAATCTGTAGCCTTATGTAATAAATTAAATTAAACTAGATCTCGATCAAATTTTATCCGGGACACAGGCACTCGGAGTGAAACATTTCTGCCAAATGACATACAAGAAAACATCTGCTTCGTTTACACCAGTGACTGATATTGTATATATTGACGAGACATATTGAATAAATAAGTGCGTGGCATCTGACCCTTGACCTGCTTATTTGGGAATCTCCGAGTAGCATGTCATTGTCGAACTACTTTATTACGTAAACAACACAACACAGCGCAATCGTTTTCTCGCGAGAGTTTCTATAGTGGACGAGACTGACACAACTCTCGTGCGCCATGCCAGGCCATCGCGCATTAATTTCCACCAATATTTGGGGCGACCTATCAGCCATAGATCAGTAAAGAAAAGAAGTGCAAAACAAGATGGCCCGGGTGTATCTTAGATTCAATGTCTCGACGTAAGAAGTAGAATTGATTTTATTTTAGAATGAACACAACTTCAACGCATGTGACTAAAAACCCGTTGGGACCTTTTAACAGATAGATGTATTAATGTTATGTTAAATGTATAGAAGTGACAAGGGGCTCAAGCAGAGACAGAAGTAAAATGGCGCTAATCAGCTCTGGTAAAACGAGAGCATAAATCTGGCAATTTCAATTTGTCACTTTGCCGTAAGGCGCCCGTCTCAGTTGATGACTGCATGTTTTGTTTATAAAATATTGGAGAGACCAGTGAGCTGTAATACTCACGGCATTAGCTGTGATTCTCACTGAATACTATAAGTAGATAAACGACAAGATTCACATGTTAAGTTTCTATATTTCGGTTTATTATTCCAAAATAACAAAATACTGTTAATCTTCACTTTCTAAAAGACACAAAAAAAAATTATTCTCTGTTATTGGGGTTTGAAATGATTCTTGATGATGGTTTCATAAAACCGAATAATAGAAACTTAAAATGCGTATATTTTTTTTTCTCTCAGAGTTATGACTTTTGTCTATCTCTGCATGAGAGCGAGTCAGATTGTAGGGCCTGTTATCCTATCCAGTTCATGGTTTCTTCTTTTCTTTGTTTAAGGGAATACTACTCATGTGCCATTCAGGGTGGTGTTTAATTCACCTACAGTTAACTACGAATATGGCACGGCTGTCTTACGATGCAGCTTGACCTTTGATGGTAAAAGTGAGGTAAAGATACAAATTATAATCACGTGAAGTATACGTTCTTTTCACACCTAATGTTTGTCGGCTTTAAATCTGCAGCAAATCTCCAAAGTGATTTATCTACCCGTGCAAGATATCTGCGGGGGTGTCTTAAATAAGGTGCCGGCCGTCAGCCTGTCAGTCTTTCTGTCAATCCATACCTCCCTCCCTCCCTTCGTCCGTCTCCAGTCTGCTTTCTGTCATATTCCAAGATTAATCTTCAAAAGTACTCAATGTATCGAGCTGAAATTTATTTTATTTAACAGCTGGTACGTTCTTTGAAGTTTGTCTGGCCGTCCATCCGTCGATTCTTTAGCCCCACTTTACCTGCTCAATGTACTTATATTCATGTACCATTCGTGGAAGTTTGTCTGGCCGTCCATCATGATTCTTCACTCTATTCCTGTCAACTTTCGAGCACTATCTCCAAAAGTTCTCAATGTATCGATATGAAATTTATTTTATTTAAAAACCACCATATCGGGACTTTGTACTGTCATGATACTTATCATGCATGCAACAAATTTATATTTGGTAAAAAAAATAATCAATTCATTGCTTGGAAGTTTTTCTGTCTTTCCATCCGTCTGCCTCCACTGTACCTACTGTCATATTCCTGTAATACTTTCTAAAAAAGCACTCGGTTTATAGAGCTCAAACTTGTTTCATTTAACAACGACATATTGGGACTGTTCACTGTTATGATACTCTCATGGTGATATTCATGTAACATTCTTAGTAGTTTATCTGTCCGCCCATCTGTCCATCATTTACCATCTTTCATATTTGTATTTTACACAAGGTCAATGAACTATTTCAAATCTCATTGGGCGAACTAAATGTGCCAATATTTCACGATTTTGAATTTCATAGTAGCTTGACCCAGAAAGTTTTGATAAAATTTGGTAATTTAGTTAGTTTTTTCTAGTTCACAGGATCGAGTCCGCCTGTCGACCATCAGGTATATGAATGAGTTACACGATGTCTCGCAAATCGTGATTTTCGTGATTTTCACGAGGTTTCCCTCCGATTTTCCACAGTAGTTAGGCAAGGAGCACGCAAATATCCTTGAGTATGACGTTTAACCCCTATCAAACAAGCAAGCTCGACGACATTGGTAATAAATCCCCCACTCAAGTCCATCAAAGCGTACATTATACGTTATTGAATATAAGGCTATGTCTTAAATATTTAATCATAAAACCATGAACAGTAGCTATCCGTTGGCACTAGGCAGAAGTTTCGATTTCTTTATAGGAACTCAAGATTATAAAGGTAGTTTGCTGAAGTTTGAAACAATTGATGAATAAATAAATCGCTACTTTTTGGACTATTGTCTTTGGATCCGTTGTCAATTTGGTAAAAAAGCCACAATTCTTTGCCGTAGTTAGAAATTTGGGGTCTCGCTTAAAGACCTGTCGGCGATTACTAAACTTTCAACATCGTCTCTCCATGTGGCAGGCGTAGCAAAAATAAACAACACAATTTTTAAATACCATTCCAATAAACATGTTCCATATTTTCTGTATTATAATTCCAGGTCATGTGGTCGAAAAGAGAAGGCTCGGGAATAGTTGCACTGGCTAGAGGCAATACTATACTGGTAGATAATCCAGTGATTAACAATTCAGTAAAATACAGCACTGCCCTGGATTCAATAGGTTTCATGAACTTTACGTCTTATTTGACAATAAATCATCTCGCTGATACGGATTTTGGATTATATTTCTGCTCGATTATTGTTCCTGGAATCTCACCTGTGTCATGGCCAAGAGCTAACCGTACATTTGAGGTTCTTCCAGGTATGTTCTCTTCTGTACCTTGAATCACAAATACACCTTCTAATCAAGGATATTTATCCTTTGAAAGATGTTTATAATCATATACAAAGATTTCCCGATTTCAGAGTAATTTGAGGCACACATTTTCGGACAGATTTGTTAATCCAGTAACTATCTTCTCGTTGAAACAAACAATAAGCCCAATTTATTAATATGTTATCACCCCATGGCGTTCGCATATTTACCGCAATATTTAGAAATTACACATATACGAAAACTCTCTGGCCGATTCGGTGGAGTCTTTACAGTACGACTGAATGAAGTGTTCTAGTCCGGGTGTCAGAGAGTGGTTTGGTTACATTAAATCCCTTTATCATGCGGAGATTTTGTCACTGAAATTAACCGTTCTCAGCATCATGCTTCCCCAATACACCCAGAAAATCCCATGAAATGGTTAGAAAGATCCGTACCGGAAACATCACAAAGATGCCTGAATCTTGCATCAAATGAGGTTGATAAAACCTACTCTCACTTATCAACTGCAAGTCCGTCTTTAGAATGCCGGTTTCTCGAGGATTTTCTGAATAGAGTTTACTTCAAATCACCCAATTAAAATCCTCTATCAGTCGTTTCTAGCCTTAAGTTTTATACATACAATGATTGGCTGGCGGCAAACAGCTTATATAATGGCTGCCGTCTTTGATTAGATACCACATAAACAACTGCAGTCTAAATCGCACCAAACGGCATGACCTAATTGACCGTTTAAGCCATCTTCCAAAAACACATTTAACTTGACCAGTGATTATAACGAATAGATTTGTGTGCAGAGTTAGCCACAGATCAATGAGTGTACATAGAACCTGGCCATACCGAAACCTATAAGATGATATATCAACAGTCAAGAAAACTGTCTCCACGAGTATTCAGTTATTTTGTTATCCTTGTGCTCCCAAATTTAACAGGCAACATAAAGCCGATCTTTTTATGATCCCCTGTGTCTTGTGTCTGTTTTTGCTAATGACGTTGAGGGGGAGGGGCGGTCTTTAGTCTTTAGGGTTATTTAATATCAGGTCAACAGTTCTATCTATATCAATTGCCATCAACTACTTATCTACACCCCACTTCTACTGATTAAAAACTTATTTAAACATAATAATTTATCGAACTTTTAATCAGGGCAAAAACCTGATCTCTTTAAATGTTCACATCTTGGTTATTTAGGTGAGAGATGTCAGGGATTTGATTGTCTATCGACTAGAGTGCCTCCCTATACTGGGAGAACAAGTAAGTCTATCTTTATCATAAAAAGTGAACCAACCAAAGTCAAGCTAAAAAAAATATTATTTTTGACACTACATATTATGTAGGTCGCATCTCACTGGGCGGGGCTCTGGACCCTTCAATGGACCACGCACCGTCTCACTGGGCGGGGCTCTGGACCCTTCAATGGACCACGCACCGTCTCACTGGGCGGGGCTGTGGACCCTTCAATGGACCATGCACCGTCGAACCGCTTGTCCATAATGAATAATAATATGGAAATAGCCGGATAGTTTTCGTCATTCTTGTCAGTGTTCCACGAAATATGTGGTATTATCGTGACCTATTCTTAAAGTACGACCATTTGCCGCCAAGGCGAAGTATGCTCATGAAGTCTGAAATGGCCAGCCCAGGTATATCGTCAACACTCAACATTTGACTCAATATATATATTAAATCTTTTATAAATACATCACCATCAATAATACACCAATCCCACCAATGGTCCGATCTATTATACATGTTTTAAAAAATATTTTCTTGAGAGCAGCCAAAATTTGCCTATTTTTTTTAACGCAACTGATATATCTTGATTTTACTAAATCCAACTTAAGAATCTCAAATGAAGTGGACAGTCGCAGTCTGGCATTGTCAAGCCAGCAGCTGATCAATGACTTTGTCATGGTTGTAAGTTTTGTCATGGTTGTAAGTTTATTATTAATATTTACATAAATAATTACATAAAGACTTCATAAAGTTCAAATGCCATAAACATTGCTCTCATGAATGGTCAAATGGATAACATAATCGATGGATGATGTATCGAGCTTCCATACAAAGTGTTGAAAGTGTCTTCGGTTCCATCCAAAGTTATCTATTATGCCATCAGTATTAATTTGAAATATGCTTAATACCCTTGTGTAATGTCATTATTTTTTTTTAATGTTGTGTTGAAAAGGTCCAAATGTTGTTAGGAGCACATATACTTCATGGGCGTTCTTTTTTCGAGATCCTGCCTCTGTAACTAACATCACAGAAACTTCGGCCGTACTTCTAGTGGATTTCCGGGACCCCATTGGTCAACTCCCGTCAATCAGTTTCAACATCAAATGTCGTGAGTCACCTGACCAAACACTGGGAGTTAATATAGGTATGGCACATGTATTCGATACAAGCTACGATATTTTAACGTGTTTATGAATATTGAAAATAAAACTAAAGATGGTATGATCGACAGAACATTTGTTTGATATTCGTGTTAAACAATATGTATACCACAGTTGTGGAAACCAGGACTGTGCACATTGGACATACATGGTCGAGCTAGCTGTTATTGGAATCCCTGTGTAACAGGAAGTACCAGATATCTACATGTGTAAGCTTCATTAACTACCATTGGGGTACTCTAAAGCGTCATCCAGAAAACAAACTAAAGTTTTGTATTTATGGAGGCAGAATCCAAGGGCTGTTCAACCTGACCTGTATCTCATAGGATAATAACATGTTAAATTGGTCTGGTGACAAGACTGGGACATTATATGAATAATGTATCGTTTCAGATGTGGAGAAGAAAGACGCGACTTGGGGTCAGGGTACAGCTCGGTTCACCCTGTCCGGATTGTCCCCAGGCCAGCTATACAAGTGTGAAGCGACATCACAAACTTCTATTGGGCGTGGATGGACTGATCAATTTGGTTTCATCACTCAAGAAAAGGGTACATGCGGCAACATTTTAACAAATATTATCTTATCGACATAAATGAAATAGCTTACCTGAACAGGGCCTTCAGCTCTTGGGAAGTATTTTCATCTATACAATAAAAATAGTGTGAAATACAGTTTCTAATCTTGCAATCACCAAAGCTTTAGTCATATCCAACACTTACCTTGTCATTCAATTTTTGTTCAATGTTTCATAGAGTTTGCTGAAAAATGATACTCTGTTAAAACATAACTTCAGATCATTTGACATTTTCTTCATTGATATGACTTTATTTTGTCACCAGATCCACACGAAACATTGAATTCATTTTGTCACCTTTTCAATGTGTTCAATTATTACCAGATGTCTATTAACTAGACCAATCCAACACTCATTGTCACAGCCTTTATGGACCAAGAAATAATAAAGATGAACTTGTCATAGAATGAAATGCTGCAAAATTCTTCCGATATTTCACCTGTCATATTTCAATGTGTTACACGTTGGTCACATTCCTAGTCTGAGAATGCGGCAAAAACTCTTTATTAGGACACCCCGCCCCACATGCATCAAATTCTAGCCACATAAGTTGCGTCCCACCTGGGTAGTTAAGATATCTCCATGCTTGGGCCAGGTGACCAAGATGTACGTTTATAGCAATCGAGACATTATGGATTATATTGTCTTACTTAAAGTTGTCTTCCCCGAATTGACATACTAGTTAGACAATTTAGTACCCCCTCTGAAAATACCTATTGATAAAATAAAAACCTGCAACCTTGTTTAACTGTTTAACAATACATTCAAAGCCTATTGACACAAAACTAATCGTTTCCATTAATGTATTGAAATATTGATTTTTTTTGTTGTTTTTCCTCTTTTCAGAGAAACCCAGACGACTATTTCAGTGGCAGCATGCTCTGCTTCCATCGGCGGGAGTCCTCGTTCTACTGGGCACGTGGTTTGCACAGCGTTACTGAGTTTAAAGCGTTTTACAACCGAGCATGAATCTTTATATTTTTGTAAATAAAACCCAAAAGGATAAAAGATATACTAATTGTGGAGGGGTGGCGATTTCACTTCAATTTGTGAAAGTGGGTGGGTCGCATATATGATGAACTAATCAGACGATCTTCGTCAAGAGCTAAGAACCCCACCCCCTCCAAACCACCACACTACCCCACTATTAGGGGCACCTCAAACGCTGTCTGTTATTTTCTTATATTCATGTTTTGTATTTTTTTGTTTATTTTTACACTAATGGGTAATTCTAATATACAGCTTTAAATATGGAGAAATTCGCTCGGATGGGTTCAGTACCTTGATAAACGTGACGTCAGATTAAAAGGTCTTAATGTTGATACTATTCCATACACTGGAGTGACATTTTTAACTTGTTAATATTTTTAAGATTGCATTTAATGAAAGCAAGCCAAACTTTTCTGTCATCAAATACAATTTAACTGAACTAAACTGAACTGAAGACACGGATATTTCTCAAACTCCAAACTTTACTTGTACTATGTGTAACGTAATTGTCGCTCCTTTAATTTATATTTTCGGGGTTTTGTGTAAACTGTTTTATTATATTCTGTATATGTATCTGTAAATTTTATAAGTTTGCTCTCCAATTTAATGATTGACTTGTACCAAATAGTAATAAACTTGCTTTCACATATCGATTTGAGTCTTTAACCATCTTTTAGCTGTACTGTGTACCAATCATGTTTCGTCGGTGGCCTCTTCAAGTGAAGCCTACTTCGGCTGTATTTGAGCATCTACTATCCGACTTGTGTGCATAGGACAGTCCCAAGTTACATGGAGATGACCACGAAATAAAGACAGTCTCAAGCTAGGTAGAGATCGCAGTTCGAGGTTATGTGGTGATGATCACAACATAAGGAAACGTAAAATCTATACAAAAATGTCCTCAAAATCGAAATAACTGCTTAATGTTACTGGCGTTAGCGTGAATGGGGAACTAAAACCTTCCATATCAGTACTCAGTTGTGGCTCTTTTATTCTGGGCTACTGATACTGGGCTGGGGATCAGTGAAAAGCTCAGCGTCTTTCTCTCCTTGTTAACTAGCTGAACCCGAGGAAAAACTGCTCTGTCTAGCGTCGACATTCCTCGCAAAAGCACTCCTGTTTATTCGAGCTTTTTGTTCTGGACCAAATGGGAAAACACACGGTATACACCTTTCGTTTTTTAACTTATTTTTGTTAGATTTAAATCGGTGAATTCGTGCTGATGGCCCTTTTCATAATCGGATGGCACAAATGATACACACACTCTCAAGTTCTTTTCTTTGCCATATCAACGTAGGAAAGCATAAGTATTGTCAGAAAAGAGGTATTCATACGTTTAACACTTCAATAGCTTACCATATGTTGTGGGTCACTTGCACCACGTACGTCACTTCCGGTTTGGAATAGTTCGATTACTGACTTTTCCAAACGCCTTCCGATTGAAACGGTACTACTTCATTACTTTTTTGGAACCATTTGGCTTTAAGTGTGACGATGGTCTCCTCAGTCCACTTTTTCTGGATTATAGTTCTACAACAGCAACAACACTTTCTCCATCAAACAATCTATTAATTTATAATTCAATCGACTTCCAGTCGAAGATAAACAAATGCACTACCGACTGCATTACAGGATTACACACACAATCAATTCGATCACATTAGATCTTTTGTTTTACCCTATGCTTAAGGGTATTTCACTTATATGACGACGTTATATTCGAGCAATATTAGTCATATATGGGGTGTTTTGATACTTTTTGAAATTTAATCTTCCTCCAGTTCCATGTAAAGACAGCATGCACTCTTCAAATAGACTGTCCTTGGCCAGGAGGCAGTTTTTATGTACGAAATGAGGTCAGATCTACGAAGACAGGTAGGTACGTGTTTCCCCGCATGCTATTGGGGATTTTCGTTTAATGTTTGCAAAACGTGTTATATTCGTCTTAGACAAATATACGAGGCCAAAGATCTGCGTATATCGGTAGACTGACATTGTCGAAATGTAGAACTTCAGATATATTCAAATACATGACTTGAATATACATTATTTTGGCCCACATAATACAGGGACTTTTATCAATTTCAACATACACAAAACTGTGTTTGTTTGTTTGTTTGTTTGATTGGTGTTTAACGTCGTACTCAAGGGTATTTCACTTATATGACGACGGGTTGTC
>JARFOD010102548.1:0-16338 GCA_031763545.1 Mopalia muscosa
CTTACTGATTTACTTACTTATAACTAACGTATTTATTTAGTACTTACTTTTTCACTTATTTACTTATTACTTCCTTACTAATCACTAACTTATAAGTAACTTACTCATTACTTACTTATTTTCTTTTACTAATTTACTTATTTATTACCTACGTATTAGTTATTCATTACTTACATGTTTCCTATGTATCCCTTACTGATTTCTAACTTATCGCTACTTATCAGTTACATGTTTCTTTTTGTTTAAATTTATTCACTTATTTGCTTACTTATTACTTTCTTGTGCGTCATTATTTACTGAATAATTTTCATCTAGTTACTTATATAAATACTTATATCCCTATTTACTCATTACTGTATTATTTCTTACTAATTACTTCCTTATTTCCATACTTACTTATTTCCTTACTTGCTTATTACAATTCTGCATTTTTCTTTTTCTTCACTTATTTCTTACTTAGATGTACTTAATATTTACTTTAGAACTTACTTACTGATTCATGATTTACTTGTTTTGGACGTATGACTTATTTAATATTTCTTTATTTCTTGATGCTTATTTTTTATCTACTGATTAATTTTTGCTTATTTCTTTTCTTCTTATTTCTGATTTACTTATTTTTTATCTACTTAATTACGTGTAATTTTCTATTACTTATCACCTATTTACTCATTTCTAATAACTTTCAACTAATTTACTTACATTTTTGGTTTGTTGGGCAACAACAAGACCCTATAATTACGTTTTTAGTCCAATAGAATCCCATACAGGCTCTACTGATGTGCTGTCGGCCTGGTTTTGCAATTGACACAGAGCTGTAAATAAAATAATATATTTTCAGTTTTTTTTTTTTTTTCAATGAAGTAAATTTCCATGTCTTCATTCGTTATATATTAAGTTTTAATCGATCGATTGCTACAATATGCAATTTACGTTGTGTAGGGTCCAATATTCGTGCATAAGGTTATGGACCGAATCGAAGAAAGACAGAAGTTAACCAAAGCTCCACAATAGTAGTGAGTTTCTATACGTGTACTTTAAAACATTAGAATCAACAAACCTGGATGTGAAGGTGCTTCTTATTTGTTCAAAGTAGATAAACCGCAGAAGACTTAATATTCAAACATAAGGCTTCGCTCAACCGTCACATGACAACAGTGTCCGAGTTTGTTCCTCTCCAAATCTTCGCTCATCTTCGGAAAATGTGCTGTCTCTGAATATACTCAGATAATAAAAATAATAAACTATAAGTTTTATAACATCTCTGACTTTAAACTACAACGTGTATTAAGTTCACATGCAATTATTCCCACAGAATGTAGGTGAAAATGTTTAAAATATCGCTGTTAATTAGGAAAATAAAAATCTAATAAATCAGAAACAAAACGATGGATTGAAGATTCATCTTCCGACGGGTTATTTCCCCTTCATTCGAATACCAACGAACCCATTTATGGTAATGGTTCCTTATAGAACTACAACAAGGCTTCGGAGTGGACACAGTTCTATATAGAACCATACTCGTTTCTGCAGAACCCTTGAAGAACCATTATTTCTAAGGGTGTACTTTTATAATTTATGAACGGTGGTGAGATATGAAATTACCTTCATCAGTTTGGATTGTCATGTAATACGTTAACGGTTGAGGAATGGTGTCCGGAACAGAATGTTACGCTATAATCCAAAGAATAAAGACAAAGTTTTGTGAATTATATTAAGAACTGGTGAATTAAGATGACATTTATGCACGCAAAGAACAACTGGTGAAATCAGGTAAGGCTTCACAAATGCGGCTTCACAAAAACAAATGCGGCTTGTATTGCTTATTCCCAACCTTCTTGGTCAAACATGTTAATATTCGATATTGATTAAACAGGAAATAAACATATATGCATTCCTGCCCAACCGGTGCATTCTGGAGTATTGTGTACACTTAATTTATGTGTAATACACCAAACGCCTATCAAAATACACACAAAATTAATATTCTGTGATATGCTGCAACACAAAAGAGCACAAAATGTTAATAAAATACTCCTTAAAAACTATTTTGTTACGAGTAAATTTGTTTCAGGGTATAGGTAGGTCTGCATATGGGAGAAAACAGGGTTTGTATATATACTTATTTCATTAGACCGAACGGTATCACCAAGTTTGAACAAACTACACCGTCTGCCACGCCTACTGCATACATCATTAGACTCCCTAACTTTTCGGTAGGAATGACAGAAAAAAAAACTTATTGCTGTCAATTAAATTATGACTATATTTCCATTTTGTTCAAGGACTATGACGTTAAAATTCTTCAAAAGAGATCAATTCAACCCAGATCTTGGAGAGCATTACGTCATGGTAACACCAATCTAAGTTTTTTTCAAACGTATGTTAAACCTTGTTACCCAAACATATTCATGTCCGCTATTAATTCAACTGGCATTTAGACATATGCAAGAAACAGGGTTTGTATACTTGTTTAATTAGACCGAAAGGCATAACCAAGTTTGAACAAATTACACCGTCTGCCACGCCGATTGCATACATCATTATACTACACCCTAAACGTTTTGGTAGGAATGTCACAAAAGAAAATTATTGCTGTCAATTAAATTATGACTATATTTCCATTTTCTTTGAGGACTGTGACGTTAAAACTCTTCAAAACAAATCAATTCAACCCAGATTTGATCTTGGAGAGCATTACGTCATGGTAAAACCAATCTAAGGTTTTTTTAAACGTTTGTAAAACCTTGTTACCCAAACATATACATGTCCGCTATTAATTCAACTGGCATTTAGACATATGGAAGACAACAGGGTCTGTATACTTGTTTAATTAGACCCAAAGGCATCACCAAGTTTGAACAAACCACGCCGTCTGCCACGCCTACTGCATACATAATTATACTCAGCTAAACGTTTCGGTATGAATGGCACAAAAGATAATTATTTTCGTCAAAATAATTATGACTATAATTCCACTTTCTTGGAGGACTATGCAATAAAAGCCCTTCAAAGCAGACCAATTTAATCCATAGTTCATCTTGGAGAGCATTGCGTCATTGTAAAATCAAGGTCTTTTCAAGGGAGATAATTTGTTCTTGCAGTGTAACACACATTCAAGGCATGGAGGTCATCAGATGCCGATGAATTTGACCATTATGTATGAATGTTTGAAAATGTGTATCATTGCCTTGGCACTTTAAACTTTTCCGGGTGTGATATCAATTACATCAGGTTATATGCTGTTTATTTCCTCTCTCTGTTCCCGGATACTAGAAGGATAAACTACAAAACCTAACAAATAAATATGACGCTTCGTTAAATTGAGGATTTTGAATCAATTGAGCCTACACGGATTTCCTTAAGAAATTGTGAATTAAGACGACGATTTTTTTAAATGAATTTGGTGAATTGACAGGAGGCTACATGAATTTCTTAAACAAATGTTGAATTAATATACTGTGCCATTTAAATGCTGTGAATTGGTATGAGATTAAATTAATTACTTCAAGATCTGGTAAATTAGGGTGAGACTACAAGAATTACTTTGAGATCTGGTACATTAACCTCTATGAATCACGTGCCTCTTATAACTCTTCACCGGCAAACATTTTTATTATACTTCTATGAAGTTTTTATTATATTGTATAATAATATTGTCATCAAGGGGCGATAACTCGTGTAAGCATGACACAAACGAGATACATGGTAAACTCCCATTAGTTTTCAACAGATACACAGATCGTTAGTGTCCCTTATTTCTATTACCGTCACTAACGAAATATTTTTCCACAAATGGACAATTAAATTTGTTACAGTTATATTGTTTTTAAATCGGAGTCACACAAATACACTTATCTTTTATACAGAGTACGATTTTCATGTACGCATTAGTGTCTTATAAGGACAATAATGCAAAGCAAAATTACCCTTTTATCACCCCATTTCTAAGGGTGTCGGAACTCAACATACATGGGCAACATTTCGATAATCTGTTATATGTGCATTTCGTTAATCGAAAAACCCTGTTTGCATATTTATACATTCTGTTTCTCATTTGCAGTAGATTAGATGTTTACAACTAAAATTTATAGAGAATATTTATTGTTTGTGACAATGACAGATCAGGGGTCTTCATTTTCAATTAAAATTAATAATCAAGGCATGACCATAATTTCTTTCAACCACAACATTGACAGTCTCCATCCAGAGAGAAATCGATATACGACCGTGACTGATGATGCATGCAAAGAGGGTGTAAATGAGGGACAGAACACACAGACTAACAACACCGTTGTTCACAATTTAAAAAAGCAATTCTTCCGAATGTACCCTTGCGAAATACCTCTTCCCATTTAAATCCGGATTTAGGAATTATAGAAGATTTCTCAAGAAGAATTGGTAATTGTCAAAACTATATTTCTTGGGCTCAAGGATGATACGTTGGACAGGTTTGCAGTTTAAGTCAGTCTTAAAGTGTAGTCAAAGATCGTTTGTCTTTTTAAAATATAATTTTGATGGTTTGACACCTCCATACTAGAAACAAATTTATATCACAATTGTATTTGTTAAACTATGGTTTGAAGCAGGTGGGTGGAGTACCGAAATTTGAGCCACCATTACATGCCGACTTTACGCCAACTCGTTAAAAGAGAAATAAGGACTCAACCTCACCCATATTGATTTCTGTGAACTTAAAGACACTTACTTTGATTTATGTGGGTGGAAACCTAAGAACTTGAAGAAGGCCTAATTTGAATGACTGCCCTGATACGTATGCCCCTTCGCCCACGAATAAATACCATAGTAATATCAGATAACTACACAATTGTTACCATCGGACCCTTGTTTCATGTGATGTTTCACGTATTGCATTTCGCTGTCATATACGTACAGGTAGAAAACGTAAAAATACCAATGACAAGATTTCACTATCTCGTATGCTTCTAGATTTCGATCGTTGGCTAGAAAAACAAAGCAGTAAAGCAGACAATCAGACTGTCTGTTAGTCAGTTTAATAGCCACAGCATTGCGTCAATTAGCAGCTGCAATTAGTCCGTCTTACCGTCCGACCGTCGATCCTCCGTCCGTCCGACTATCCTCCTCCCGCCAGCCAGCCAGCCAGCCTGCCGGCCGGTCGGTCGCTCGGTCTGTCGGCCAGGCAGGTAGTCAGTCAGTCAGTCAGGCAGTCACAGTCAATCAGTCAGTCAGTCAGTACAGTCAGACAGCCCATATACAATATGCAGTATTGATTGGTCCGATCGGATAAGAACTGAAAAAAGTAATAATTAAGCCATATAAAGAATTTGTGGAACGCGCCAGGCAAATTTCAAAATAGCTTAAAATGTCTATAACTCGACGGTTGATAACAGCTTGACTTTCACGTCATATATGTCGAGGGGGTGACAATGTATACTTTGACGATACTTGAACAAGTAAACACATGGTAAATTACGCCTGCTACTGTAGATATTTAGGACACATATTTCTGTAACCGGGAAACCATGGGTATTGGGTCCCCTGATATATTAGACTATGGTAATCGGACTTTTGAACTAACTATTTTTTTTTTAACCGGTTAAAACATTGCCGGAAATAAATTCGAAGTCAACACTTTTTGTTAAATTGAATAGGGAAATTGTATGCACAATTATATTTGATATAAATGAACCATAACAATTCGTGATAGGTAATGTCTCAAAAACACCAAGACAAGGAGTAGAAACTGTATGTTTTTACTGCCGTTGTTTTGTGATTAGCGTAACTTCCTTCAATTTACCCACCACAGATTCGAGTCCTTTTCTCCATCTCTGCATTATCTGTGGTGGTTTCACGAGGTTGTTTCCGGTTTTAAAAATTCTACTTTTATAAATTCCTTAACAACGTCTGACATTTGTTTGGTTTCAGAAGACAAAACAGCAATGGCTAACGGTATTTGTTCGATAGGGACAATCTTGTTCTAGAATTATTCAGTGCTGGGAAGAAAAGGAATACAAACGATCCACAGCCATAGTTCAGCTAACTGTCATAATTATGCTTCCTTACTGTCCCATAAATTAGTTTGCAGGGTGAAAAATCAGACAGGGGTCAATCGTTAGTCGGAAATTCATTTCTATGCTTACATGGTTTCGTTTCTATGTCTAGTGTCGTCGAGTGATTTTTTTATAGTAAATGAAGAGAGAAAAAATGTGCTTGCCTCCAAGGGAGGTAACTATTTATATAGATATATATATTTCTAAGCGAAATCTGAAAGATATATATATATATATCAAAATCATCTCTGAAACGCTGCTCGTTAATTAACTCAGAGCTTGGATATCAAACAAAGTTTCAGTTATGATAATAGGTTAGGGCACATCCATTCTAAGATTATTATTGTAAATTTTATTAATGACTATAAAAGCGAACGCACGAGCTGTCTAGTATTTGTAGTATTTCAGGGGATGGCTTGATGCTATTTTTTACCCACTTTAGTCTTTTTTTATAGTAATTTGGCAATATGGCTTGCAAGCGAGGGAGAAAAGTGTTAAATATGTGGAAATATATACATTTCTTAAAATGAACGAAATATTTTGATAAGTAACGTTAAAAGCAGGACGCATAAAATGATATTTTTGCTCACATAAAAAACAAAATGATAAAACAATTATGTTAACACCTTAATCTTTTAAATGAACTGTTAATATTTGCTGGATAAGATATGTGTTGGTTTGTGGGACTGGTCCGTGCTTGGGGCCCTCTGGCTAAGGACAATTCGTTCGAAGAGTAGCAATGCTGTTTTTACTTAGCCCCGGAGGAAAATTAATTTTCTAACAGTGTCAAAACACTTTACATTTTATATCCGTGCTTTATGAAGAGAGAAAATCGCCGTCTTCATTGGGTAAGAATTCAAGACTAACTTTGCCGTGAGCCTCTGTAGCTCAGTCGGTAGGGTGTTGGGTCTGAAACCCATATGTCTTGGGTTCGAATCCTAGTGGAGGCAAGCAAATTTTTCTCTCTTTTTTTATTACCGCCGTCATATAAGTGAAATACTCTCAAGCACTGCGTTAAACACCAATCAATCAATCAAGTAACCATACTACAATGTGCCAGAACAATATGTGAAGAAAACCAACATATCTGACAAGAAGTTTTGAACGACATTTGACATTTGTATCACCTTTAGCTCTGGGGGCTCCCCTATAAAGGAACGAGTGGATGAAGAAAAAAAGAAAGAATTTGGAACGAAGAAATCCTTTACATACAACATTGTTTAAATGAGCTGCGTAAAATCAAAAACATTATATTCGTCACTGCATTTCTCTCTTGTGTATAAAGTTATGAATTTATCCTTCAATTCATTTCATTTAACAGGTTCTCTTTTAACGGGCCATTTAAGATAGAAATTAAAACAAGTTGAATCTGTGAGGAATAAACCGGTTCAATTTATATTAAAGATGTTACCTAAGGTCGTCTCGGGAAACAATATAAAGGAGTGTAGAATCTCAAAGTGGTGTCAACATAATAAAGTTTTTACATGACAATGACTCACTTAAAGACGATTAAATTATGAACCGTGTCTAGGCTCCATCCGAAGCCTAATGTCGCCAGCGTGTCCCTTCTATCAGTCAACATATATATCAGTTGATAAGAGGAGAAACCATTCTTGTTTGTATTTCCAGAAGTCTATTAACTAGAAGTATGCAACTGCCATATAAATAAGCTAACCGGCAACGGGGACCAAGCCCCTGTTATAACGTATCATATGACGTAGTACACAAAAAATTTCATCAGAACGCAACTTCTGATGCATAAAAAAAGATGCATTTTGGGGAAGCGTTCCTCGATCATAATGTTTCTAACTAAACAAAACGCATTTACCTAGTACAGTACGTGCCTGTTAAAAAGACCACAAATATTAAGCCAGTGGTCCAAACGAAAACAATTGATATACGCAGTGGCTACTCAGGGGTGAAATTACCCAGAACTCTTCACAAGTAGAGATACCTATCTGAAATGTGACGTCACCGTTTCTTGTTGGTCTACAATGCCGTGGACATTACTATATGGCAGATTCACACTTCTAGTTAATAAACGTCTGGTATCGCTTATATTAAACTTTGTAATCCAGACATTTGGATGCCTAATATTTATTCAAATGAAATGTATACTGATATAATAAGTAAGCAGGGCTTGAATAATTGTTTCATCCGATCGTTGGAAGCTGCCAAGCTTTATCAAAACTATAAGACTCTGTCTCGGCCACTATACACTGCATACGGTAACACACTTTAGAAAACATCAAGCTAGAAATATAAACATTCGTCTAGTGGCGTTATTTCTTTAATTTTATTTTTAATGTATTTAATGGAGATTATAGAGATTTAGGGAAAAACATCCAACATGGTTCTAAGGCAATCAATGAAATGATTTAAAAATATTGCATTGTGGTATATTTTATATAAGACTGGTCATGGCCGCCAAGATTTTTGGGGGCCCCGCGGGCTCGCGGGCAAATTGAAACTTGTCCCCCGCCCCTTATCGCCATTAGTGGGCCCCTTCGTGAAACCAGGTGCTGCATCTGTATGGAATATTTTTTATCAACCACACGAAATTGTCATTCACATATTTACGACATCGCCTGCAGAACTGTTCAGTCGGATAGTAGTTGGGTATAGCTATTAGTGAACTCAAATGTAGAACGCAGATCTCGTTACCTGTCAACAACAATGTGCACGGGGTTACAATGCATTTTATATGATTACATGTCTTTCGATCTATACATACCCCAATGTCTACACATGGACGTAACATTCTCCATTCTACACATTATGAATAACCCTAAATCCATTCCCACCCCAATGTCTATCAATGGGCTGTATGGTCACCAGATATTCACTGGTTATACACACTATGAGTAACCTACTAATTAAATCATTAACACTTTATGCATCTTGTTTTAAAGTCGTGACCCAAGCATCAATACTGTAGGTAAATTATTCACCCAAGGGCTGTAATGCTAAAGGTTTGCATCTGAATGAATATCAACCATATGTAATGTCTGTTTATGAGCTCATCGTTCCAATACATATAAATACTTTAAGCTGGAATGACCATGTTTAGGGACAGCAGGCATTAACCTTGGATTGCCAATGAAATCACCAACTCTCTCACGGAGCGCGGGAATTGGCGAAATGCTATATCGGTTTGCAAGCTAAGATGACAGTGGTGTTGAACGAAAATTACCTGATTACACTCTATACTATTTCCATTTTACTGCTGATTTTAGAAATAAAAAAAAGACTTAAGTACATGTATACGATCGATTATCTTTAATTCCATAGAAAGTATAATTATAATTCGGAGAAAGGGTATTTATGGCAAAAAACGATCAAATGTTGGACTACAAAAACCTTGCATGCGTAGATTTAAAAAAAAATGGCAGCCGATTGAAAGAAGATGCGAACGGATAACGTCTCCAACCGCTAAGGCAGTTTTTCATTCACCCCCTTGTCAACCATGTAAATCAGTCAAAAATATATTAATGCCCGTCAAGTTTCATTCACAATTAATTTAAATTACGATTAATTTGTTTAGCCTGCAAAACCTGCGAAAATGAAGCAAATAGTAAATTTCAACATTTTTGGTAATTTTATTTCCAAGTATGACCCGCAACAAACACATATAAAGAACAGTGATTATTTTAAATAACGTATACTATAATTTGATAGTTTAGAGCAACATTTATCATATTAATAATGAAACCACAAAATTATGTAGAACTACGGTGGTAAAATTGGTCCATTTATTTTTTGAATAATGGACCTAATCTGACGGAATCTATACAATTACATCGGCAACGACCCGAAGTTGTTCTGATCATAGATGGAAATAAAAACCTGTAATGATGTTGTACTGTAAACGGTCCACTGAATCACCAGCGTACACTGTAAGTCGGCCCTGCATCGCACAACTTAAACGGGCCCTTGTCAAGTCATTGGTTCATAACTGGTTAATTAGTCAATATTATAAGGAAACGTTGGCTTTGTTATTAATTCTTGGGTGTGTAATACTGACGATGTACAGTATAATACGGTATGTAATCTTGTTACTAGAAATAATGTCAGCATGGTTGTCTCTTACTTTTTTCACGGAGTTCTGTTGCCCTTTTACATAAAAAAAATATTCACTTCTATGCCATGATACGTGTCAGTACGGTCTGATTTATCGGGTTATGTTTTTTGTTGTGCTACATATAATCGTAGTGTTTTGATTGGGGTTAAACGCAATACTTTCAAATGACGACGTGACAGTCCAATAGGTGAAGTAAACCACCTCCAACACCACTCGTAACAAACAACAATACACTGGACGAATACAACCAAACAGGACAATAAAAAGACATCACAAATATATCGGTTTTCTGGTTCTCTTTACTGATTACGCTAAGGTTTTTCGTTGTTTGATTGTGGATTATAAAACATCGTACTCAAGGATATTTCAATTATATGTCGACGTGCGCTTCTTAAACTGAGCTTGCTTCGATTTACCGTTCACCGGATCGAGTGTACCTGTCGACCATCAGGTATATGAGCGAGTCACATGTTGTGACTCCAGCAATCGCGGGGGAGGTTTTTACGAGGTTTCCTTCCGGTTTAGCACCGCAATAGGGCTGTGTACAGTGTGAAGTGGACAATCCGTCGTAATATAAGTGAAATACCATTGTGTACGACGTTAAACACCAATCAAACAAACATCAAACAAACAAATATATGTCAACGGACTGTCTGTTTCGCAGTGTTCCTTGCTCCTAATCTCACTTCTTCTCTTCCACTGTATCTCTGAAACCACAAATTGAGACGTTGACAATCAACCGTCATTACTGAAATGAAATACCCTTGAGAACGAAGCTATTAAAACGCCAATACAAACTTACACAAAAAACAGCAATCAATTTGGAAGATTAGGGTGCCAACGTAATTCACGGCTGAAACTTGTAGATTAGATTTGATCTTTTCTACAAATCCCAACCCTTGACTATCCCAGTTTCGTAATTATATGTTAAAGAGTCCCCTCGTTGTACAAACACCGATGTTAAATATTGGCTTCTTAAACATCAGGCGCTCCAGGCCTGTTATAATCTACACTAAGAAAAGATAGCATTACTCTGGCAAACATGTTACGGTGGAGGCGAGCTAGTGTGGGCAGACATACATGTTTGATCAAATCTTTTTTTCTGTCGACTCAGACAACACATGCCTTGTTCGCTCAAACAATTTTTTAGCATGGTAAATTAAATATATAGCAGTCTTATCCAGAAGGCATATAGACTAGATGGTTTATCTTGGGTTTTGCATGTTTAAAGGCCATAACAAGTTCTAATGTTGATGTTCTGGCACGAAAGCCATCGTGATAAAGCCATGGCGCAAAAGTATTGAATGGACATGCCAATAAATTTCAATTAGTAAGTCGCTAAAGTATCGGACTAAGTTAGATATGAATCACACTTCTATCATTTTATAATATATGAAAACGTGTTCACAACAAATTGGTTAAATTAAGAGAACTAGACCAATGGAAAACGAAACTAAACGAGTTTAAGCGGAGTTTGTCTGATTTAACATTTTGATGATATACTTAGTTTGTTTGTTACCTACATGTACCGAGTAAACAAGTGTAAGCTCATCAAAAAAATTTGTTGACAAAATTAATGTTTTATATATGGAATGTTCCATCTTTAAAGAATCGTATAGGCCTATCCAATCGAGGGCATCTCGTGTAACATTGTAACCACATACAGAAAACGTAAACACGATGTGTGACGCAAATATAGCATTGTTTACGAGACATTCGTCTGTGGTTTCCAATCGCGGGCATCTCCTGTAACATTGCGACCACATAAAGAAAACGTAAACACTATGTGCGATGCAAATAAAGCATTGTTTACGAGACATTCGTATGTGGTTTCCAATCGAGGGCATCTGCTGTAACATTGCGACCACCTAAGGAAACGTAAACACAAGTGTGTGATGCAAATAAAATATTGTTTACGTTGCTTGTTTGTTTGTTTGATTGTGGTTTAATGTCATACTCATATGACGACGTGCCAGCCCAATGGGTGAAGGAAACCACCCTTGACACCACTGGCAACAAAGAAAGGCAGAACGGGACAAATACAGGACAACAAGAGGAAGCAATACAGACACCACATACAGATCAGCTTCCTGATCACCTTTAGCTCTGGGAGCACCAGAGCAACATGAAGCTCCCTCCAACCACCCGTATATTGTTTAGGAGACATTTGTCTGCGCTATCCAATCGACGGCATCTCCTGTAACATTGCCACTACCTAAAGAAAACGTAAACACAAGCGTGTGATGCAAATGAAGCATTGTTTACGAGACTTTCGTCTTTCGACAATACTGCATACATTTTCACTCATTTAAATGTATCATAGATACCATCATGATGAGCATGACAGACAAAGACTTGTGGACAACTACAGCAGCATATATAGGCCAGTTAGTCTGTGTCACAAAGGATGTTTTCTCATGGATAAATCTTTGTTACTCTATTAATTCAGAAAAATGTTTATGCATGTGCTATGTTCTCCAATATATGAGGACATTATTATATAGACCTATTTTTTTGTTTCTCGTTACGCCCTAGTAAGCACAGTCTTTATATATGCGAGTTAATATTAAAGGCTTCAGACCTAGTTTATACCCATCGAATGTTGATTGACAAGGGCGGATAAAGCCGCGTATCTTAGTCATTAAGTACATGTTACCAGATCGGATCGAGAAGCTGATGTTGCTAACGTCCAGTTCTCTTGGACTTTAATTGCTCCTGGCTTATCTGCATACCTACCACGGCTTCCAGTTAAAGCCTTTGTTTTACACGTTGTCATTTATGACCAGGATAAATTAAAACGCATGTCTATATGGTATTTATAAAAGTTGTGCCAGGAGCGAAAACCAGACCTTAAGACCGGCCGAGCAGGAGTTTCAAGTCTTGTGCAGGTCGCAGGGGGAATAGTTTTGACATGAGCTGGCATCCAAAGAAAGTCGAACACAGCTTCAGGACATACGACACGGACGTACACAGCGAAGAATAAAGAGAACAGAAAAAGTTGTCGATGGAAACCTGATAGACTGCTGATGAAGAGTAAGACAGTGTTAATTTTCTTCATGAAGACGAAACAGCGTCTCCCTTAGGCCGCCATGACAGGCTTTAACCTTTCCCGTCACATTTGACTTCAACTGTGTTCTCGCTAAACCCGCGTGGGCGAGTCCGCGACACAGAGCATGATTCAGGTAAATACATCATGACTTTTAATCATTGCTCTTACTATACCATCGGACTGTGACAGGTGCGACAGCCGGGGAACAGAGAACACGTTTTAAAGTGTATGTTTAGGTAACGTCTTATTAAGCTACTGACTGTATCAATTTCTGGAGATCAATTCTTTGGGAATAAATATGTGATTTCAATTATTTTAATTAGTTTGAATTCGGCTGTGATTGAAGCTGATCAACAGATATAGACTGTAGATCTGTAAGCCCTTTATATTCGATTGGCTGCTATTTTCCTGTTGGGTGCTTGTTTCAATAATCAGCCGGAGGTTACATGTGGACAAATCCTACTATCATGATCAACAATGTGTTTTGACGACTTCATGATTTCATCAACCGTCCGCTGAGACTAGTAGTCCCACATCAAATTGTGTTGCATGTATAAATGCAAAACACGCGACATCACTGTGAGCTTGTTTGATTAAACAAAATCAGACGCATACTACCTAAGATTATATGACGTAAACAATTAGATGAGTGTATTTGAATTGCGGAAGCAGTGAATTCTATACAAAGATAGACACCTGTGTTGTTAACGAGAGAAGAAAGACGAACTTAATAGCTCCCAGGTGAGTACATGTATGTTAATTATGTTTAGGGACATCCGGGATCTCATGCCCACAAACAGTGTGTTTTTCATTGAAGTAAAAGCGTGATCTTAAACAGCTGTGATAATTATCGCTCGAATGATTATTATCAACTAAAAAGTTTAGCCGTCTTTCAAAATAAAGGTACCAAATAATAATTTTTTCAAAAAAGTGATTTCTATCTGATAAATGAGGAACAGGTGTTTTTCGTATTGATTCATACATTTCCGTCCATAAGTCATTAAGTAAATATTGTTCTTTATATTATATGTAGCTTGTTTAAAACTGATATCATTTTTGATTGTGAAGAGGATCCTATTCGTGTAGTAATTTAGCAGTTTCATTATGAAACAAATTTCTTTATATTTCTTTAATTATATTTATTAATAATATTATAATAATTGACATATAATCTGTGCATATACACTTAGAAATAAAAGTTATTTGAGGGTTGTTTAGAGAATAGCATGGTTCTATATGGAACCATTACGACAAAAACGGTTCTTTGGTATAAGAAAAAAGGTGGAAATACATGGAATAGTTGTTTTTAGGGTTCCCTACAGAACCATAAAGGGTTCCACTAGAACCATGACTGGAGAACATTGAAGGTCTGCCATAAAACCATATTTTCTAAGAGTCTAGTAGCTGGGCTTTTTTTCTTGAAAGGCCAATTACTTAAACAAGCTGGTTGATTTTACATGACACACGGTTTAGAGAGTGGATCTGGGGTCAATATTGTAGGACTACAGTATGTTGTCCACATCCTAGTGTTAACAGTCTTCTCTAGTCAAGGTAAAAAAAATAGGCTTATCTATAGGCATAGGAAGTACGCTTACGATTTGATAAGTATAATCAGCTCGGATTTTTGTCGATTGGCTCTGAGGGTCGTTGGTTCGATTCCCGGACGGGTTTCAACGTAAAACAAATTCTGAACAGGTATATGTTCTAACTAAGAAAGTGTTTCCCAAAGAAACGAAAACACTGGCAATACAATTGTTTGACGAACTTTAATCATTGGAGGCGACAGGAGATCAATCAATGTGGAGACATTGTCGTAAGTTGCTACACAACTGAAACGAATTACGGAAAGTAATACAACAAGAAACAAACAAGAGGATCAGGTCCAGTCTCCTGACAGGAACAGGAATGACATTTGGTTATAAAAAAGAGTTTATGGATCAAAAACACGACTTAACTTCTAACCATCTTTAGCCAACATTATGTCACAAGTTTTTCCTTTCTGAAAGTACTTCGCCATATTTGTATTCACGCATATACAGCATAGTTTTTATTGGCTTCCAATGTATGTTGACACCTTCGTCTGTATTGTGTCTAGGGATTGTGCAAATTATACTCACTCGTGCCTGAATCTTAATTGGACGGGACCTAATCACAACAGGCAAAGCCTTTAAATGTCTTAACTAAAAATCAAACATTTAAAAGTAAGGATTATTAACATGCGTGTGTTTTTATAGTATGAATACGGCGTTTGGAGCTATAGATACACGCCCTACTGGTTATGGCGAAACTTCCCTGTCGATCAGACAGTTTAGAACTGTCATTCTATTTTGCGGATGTATTCATTCAAGTTGGATAATTTCTGCTTCTCTGAAATACCGCTTTGCAGGTTGATTTACTCTTAACCCATACGGAATGTATTGTAGCTAGATTTTTACCATTTACTGTATAATATCGCATGTGAATGTTCATTAACTCCTGATGTAGCTGGGCTATATCAATGACAACACGAGATTACGATCCATTTAAATCTCCGGGAGTTTAGCGAAGTAGATATTTCATCGGTGTTAATTATTCGCCACCCTGTGCCAGCCCGAGTACTTTGTAGAAAAAAATACAAATCAAATTGTCTTTCTCAACATTCTGACAGTATATTTTCTTGGAATGTTAACAGGATATAAACAATTTATCCATATTATCACTGCAAAAATAAGAAAAAACAACATTAACATCCGGCATACATACTCACGTGAAGAAAATTAGGTCAACATCAACAAATTCATTAAAATAAAACGTAGTAGTTCAAACGAACAAATGTAAATAGTGTTTATGTCTCATTTATTTTATGTTATGCTTTATTAAGCATTGGTAGTTTTTTTATTTCTTCTTCGCACCTTTTAAGTCAGCCATATCCACATACATGGCAGGGTTACCTCGATTTGGTTTATTTACACTAGCGTTTGATGTCTTAATGGATTAAAAGGGTTGTGTTAAAAAACCGAAAGAAGAGGCGTTTTAGAGTACCGGAAACGGACTTCTGCTTGAATTGTAAAACCGTAACTCCTACTCAAAAATATTATTGTGTTAGTGAACATGGCTAGTTGTGTCATAATGCAGTTTTGTCATAAATAAAAAATATCACCAGGTATAAATATGAACAAAAAATGAAAATAGGACTT
>JARFOD010102559.1:5204-16336 GCA_031763545.1 Mopalia muscosa
TTTGTTGGTAGGTGTAACTGCGCCGAACAGGGTCAGCAAATAAGTGTAAGCTATATACGGATTATTTTGTCTTCAAAAAAGTAATGTATTCGAAGCGCTATAAAGGTTACTAGCGCTTCGAGGAACAGACCCCAGGTGAGTTGTGGATAACACTCAGTAACGCAACCCAGACTCGGATTACAGAGTAATGACGTTAAAAGAAAAGAACATGTACATAGATCAAATGTTTGTATTCATTATAGATCAAAGAATATGCAGTTAACGGACATCATGCTAAAATGCTATATGCTATTTTTAAATTCGTTCTAAATTTTCAATCAAAATCTCATCGACAAGTGGTGAATACAGATTGTTACTTCTTTTTATATGACATATAAGCAAAAAAATGCAATAATATATTTAGAATCATGTGCTACAAAATCTTTTAATTTGTTTGAGATTTAAAATTCTGATCTTCACGTGCTGGATAGACACTTGTTCGTCGACCTATATATAGTAATGTATTTGCTTTACATTTCATTATTAAATTATATATGTTTTAATTCGTTATAGTATTTAAACGTCTGCTCCACAAGTGCTGAATACAGATAGCTTCTGACTTTAATTATAGTTTAAAAAACACATTTTTCACAATTAAGCTATACAAAATACTTAAACCCAGGTATTCATTTTACTGTGTACAATGATTTATTTCCTGACCATTTAGCGGATATTCTTTTGAAAGGTAGTTATGACCTGTCAGCGGATAATAATAGGTCTATTTTTGATGCTGTATTTACATACAGATAAAACTGGTAGATCTAAGACAACAATGTACTAGTAGTCTATGAAGAAGATTTTATTCTTGTGGTAATCCTGTACAACTGCTATAGTATATTGTAAAACGAGTTCTGTGTCATCAAAGCTTGTGTAACTTGTTCTATAGAGGAAACCACCTAGTAGTCTCTTGACTGTGTGTAGTCCTCTGGAAAAAAAAATAAAGCATTACAATTACAAAATTTTTATTTGTAGATGAAAAACTGTTTGGTAAGTGATGAAGATTTGTTCTGATTTTAATTATAGGGGAATACTTTTTTTTACAATTCAAAATCGTTTTATTCGTTGAAGATTAAACAGCCAGGTCCTTAAGACATGAATACAGATAGCTTCGTCAGTAACAAAGGCCAGTGCAGGTCAATTCTCGTGTGGGCAGGATAATTGTCACACAGTTCATATTATGAATTTAGATAGATTGCTAAACAAATTTGCAGTGCCTTGAACACTTCCAAGTGGCCATTATTCACGTACCACGGATAAACAAGTTAAAGTCGACCTGAGACTTTTTAATAGTCAGCTTGCCAACATATTTCGATCAGTATCAATCGGTACTTATCTGAGGTAAATAAAAGGGTTATTCATCACTCGGCAAGGATTGTTATTTGAAGTACACTAATGTGTGGCAAGTTAGCGATGATTTGCTTTACCATCGATCCAACTTGAGTGAGAACACGAACAATAGCCAATACACCACAGTTGTTCTAATTATATCTTGCTCCAATGCTTCCTGGCATACACCCTGCTGTTGATTCAATTTTTACTCTCATGGACTGTCACCAAAGGACCAGGTGGTTCGAACGCAATGTCGTATAGGCCAAAGACACCTCGCCAAAAATCCCCTTCTTGACAAAGTAAAATCGGAAACAAAATGTGAAACTTTTGACTGCACGTACGACATCAAACATATATTGGTTGACTGTGTGTGTTGTCACTATTTGGCAACAGTTCTACACAGTCACCTCTATGAAGGATTGTTTGACAACATTTTTGGCGACTTTGTCGTCACGTTCCTTTATTTTGGATCTGTGTCAATCATAAAATTTAGTTTTTAGGAATCATGGTAAATGACTCTAATAAACATAGATTACAACAGAATATACAATTGTTTTAACTAAAAAAAAACATTGAATATATAAACATATTTCAAATTTGTTAACACTTATATATGTCCTGTTCGGTTCAATTTTTTTTATTTTTTTTATCTATGCTGTCAAGGGTTCTGCTGTTTGCAATTGCATATAAATATAAATATATATAAAAATAACTTGACCATGTTCACTCCACACTGTAGCTGAAATACCACTGGGGCAAAACATCAATCAACCAGTCAATCGCGTTTCAATGTTCAGGCCCTACCTTAAAGACAGAATTTGCAGACATTCTTGCTTCGAGGGTTACCTCGACATGCTATAATTGCCCATTGAGATCGACTGTTCCAAGGATAAGTCTGGGAATGGCCACTCACGTATATTCTAAATCGATCACGCAATACATTCCGAAAACGACTCTCATTAGGCGGATAGACAGACCCGTTGAAATAGAACCGAGAAATGTTATTCATATGGACAAAAATTGTTTTTTGTTTAAATGAAAAATTTCTCTAGCTAAATATGTTTGTGGAAATTAAAACCTCATTTAATTCGCATATGTAAAACAGTGAAACTTCTTTTTGAATTTCATATACGGTGGACGCATATAAAAAAAAATCCCTCCTGTATACTCTTAAGATCATATAGAATCCGCAACAAGTGATGACCGAAATGTAATAGCACATAAAAAGGTTTGAATTTAAATAAATATTAATATTTGGTAAGCAATCGACACCTTCTTTAAGACAGTTATTTACAAAGATGAGGCACATTTAACATAGAGTTCTTCAAAACATTGTAGTTAAAGTTTATAATTAAGAATAAAATTTGTGCTTTATGTTTCGATGTTTTTTTCATTTCAGTGTAAGCCCAATTTAACGCGTTTGTTCGAAAAAAAGGAAAACACCATCAACTCAGATAAAACAGTTGAATAATTTACCCATTGGCAAATTTTATTTTTGTATTCGGTTGTCTGAGTGCTGTTTTTGACGCAGCCGGTTTGATCAGTAATACAACGAGTTTTAATAATAGTCCTCCGTCCTTCTCTGTTGAAGCGTATCACGTTTGAGGTGTGTTTGTGTGTTTGCGGCTTTTTTTGCACTCAAGGGTATTTCACTAAATACACGGCGACGGATTGTCCACATCACACTGTTCTTCAGTTAATCTCAGTAAAGAAATATCCTGGCTATCGCCATGTCACTTATCATATACAATGTACCTGAGGTTGACAAACGGACTCCAACCCGTCGGTGACTTATCAAAGTATGAAAAGTAGGCCGACACGTTAGATTCTGAACGCCGGCCTCGGGACCCAGTATGTTTTAAACATCGTCAAACGAATTTAATTTACAAGGAGGAGATATGTTATTTTTCCAATAGAAACAACAAACCGCTTCACATTCTATGGTTGTGTCAATATGTTCTTTTACTGATGGATGGCTTCGCCATCATATACGTTTAATACCATAAAGCATGACGTAAAACACATATTAATTAGTAAACCAATACAGATCCTGATTGACAGTTGAATTTCTCATAAAAAAAAATGAATTATCATTGATAATGTGTCTTGGTGGTGGCAGGTGGTAGTCAAACAATTATGCTAGAATATCCTAACAACATGATCTTGCCAAAGGTATTTTCGTGCTCCGAGGAAATCAAACTGTAAAACCAACACGGCTATCAGTAGAAAGGTTTGGATTAAGTTCTCAATATCAAAAAGGACAAAATATAACTTCATTAGATTCGACTATGATATTGAGTAAGTGAGGTTAGCAACGTGTGCTATATTATCTGTATTCAACAATCACGGATGTAGTGCGAAGCTGGATCATCTGTGTTGGGTATCTAGATCTCCCTTCGCAGTACCGCTAGCAGGTTAAACATTCCCATTTGACCTAAGAATACGAAGACACGTAACAATGACGTGCTTTTTGCATCCCACTGTTATGTAGTCACCTTATGGTGATTTATAGTCAGACAGACGTTGGTTATAATATTTAACAAGCTGAGTAGCTAACAGGTCCACCTCTGGAGGCTTTTTGTCGAATGCCCAGCAATCCTACCCAATGTCTTAGTAGAAGGAAGCTTATACATTTCCAGATGTTCTGTATTTGTGTCCGTCGTCATATAAGTGAAATACCCTTGAGTACGACGTTAAACACCAATCAAACAAACAATATACATTTCCAAGTTTCATCTAATCTGTGAATTTGATCTCTAACTTATCATGTTCAGAACACATATGCGTGAATGATGTAAAATGATGCATTGGCGGCCATTTTGTTTTAAGGCCTTTTTTCAAAGTTTAAAGTTAATCCGTGAAATTATTCCCTACATATCGTGTTCACAACAGACATGAATATTCTTAAATCATGTATTAACGCCAATATTTTTACGGAATTGTGTGAAATGTAATCATATCCGCGATATTCACCAGAGGAATCTACATACACGTTTACATACCTAAGTTTATCCGAGAATTTATTCTGAACTGTTTTCAACATCTATGGACATGAATATGATAACATTCTGTAATAACGGTCATTTTGTTTAACGAAATTTGGTGAAATGCAATACCATGCGACAGCTTAATAGGAGGAAGGTACATACCAGGTTTGAAGTTTATCCGTGAATTTATTCTCTACTTATCTGGTTCTCAACACTTACAGGCATGAATATTCTAAAATTATGTAACAACGGCCATATTATATCTACCCAATAGTCTCCTATTAAAGTGGGGCGTATTGATGGGATCTGCTTCTTTTTATTCCCCAACAATTGAAACGCACCGACATTTTTCGTTCAATCGCACCTTCAAATTGCGTCTTTATCCGTAAATTTGCAGCCTTCAGGACAAGGCGCACTTCGACCGAGCACATCATAACGCTTCTTATTTGCATTATGATGTAGGTTCAAATGTTTAATTTGGAGGTAACCTATCAGCGACGCTCTACCACACACCATTCACGTGTGTTTGTTTTTGATAGTTCTATCTAAACATCTTTCGACTCCAAGAATAGTCCAATGCTGTTTTTGGATATCAATACGAAACGTGCTCTTGATATTGTTCAATAGTTGATTTCGAGCACGTGCTAAGTCATTATTGTTTGCATACAATCTTATGCCATTACACGGCTTTTTCTATTAGTCTGAGGATATAAGGGCAAACACTACATTGAGACCATATTATGTGCCCTTTCTTGACCTAGATTACACTGTACAGTTTTCTTATGTACCTAGGTTAATATTCATGTCTTAAGATCTGTTCGAGAAGATGGCAATGTATGGCATAATTTATAAGTCGTCTGCGTTTGTGTAAGGGTATACAAGCTGTTTTGGGGAGTTTTGATGCCATTTCCTTCCGATACTGTCATCATTTATATGACATATGCAATGGTACGATCGACCAATCCAGTTAATCAGACAAACTAGCAGTATTTTCTTTTAGAGTTGACTGATGAGATCATGAGACTACAACGTGTTGTTTGGAAACTAAGTTCAACCTTGTGTCCCTAACCCGACTCGTATGTTAGATTGAATAGGAATTAAAGTCGTACTCAATGATATTTCTTTAATATGACGACGGAACGTCACCATGGTAGTCTGACTTAATTAACCACAGTGGAAAACGGTAAAAACTGATATCGCTTGCATGCCCCATCAAAACCTAAATCAATCCAACCTACCCCATCTCATATGACACACTCATATTCCTGAAGGCAACCCCTGTACGCCCAAGGATTATTGCTAGTCCGAGAAGTTATCGACTAAATACCGCGGCCTTGGATGAATTGGCCAATCAGCGAAAAAACAACAAATACGTTATAAGAGACAAATTCAAATAAATAGTGCTTACTTTTGAATAAATCAATGATAGATGTTGATTTTGCAGTATGATGTAGGCCTAATACTTACAGAGCAGAATGACCGCTAGCTATTGTAGAGCAACAATGGACGTGACTAACCGTGGCACAAAACAACGCTAACCCATGCTAATTAATGTGTTCAACAATCATAGATATATCGTCACCGATGTGCCGATAGTTATCCTGTTCTAACAACCGATAGGAACATACTAAAGCCAATTAGTATCAGACGGCGCGAAGCCAATGCGACTGGCAGGCCTACAGCAGCAAACAATGAAAAGTAATTTAATTGTCACTAATGTCTGGTCATTTGTGAGTAAATTTTTGGTGAATTGCCTATATTAATTTCAACTATTGACGAATATATAGCATACAATGATTGGCTAGTTTACTGAAACACTCTTAAATTTAATGGTTCTTTGTAACAGGCGACGTTTTTAAGTCAAACCATTAAAAAGCAGTTATTTGATGTAAGGGAGAAATACGTGGAACAGTTACTGTGAAGATTCTGTACAGAACCATAAAGGATTCCCCCAGAGCCATGACTGAAGAACCTTAAAGGGTTTCATTAGGGCAATATTTTTTTTAATAGAGTGGATTAGTTTGGAATTGACATAAAGGGTTCCCCGGAGCCATGAATGAAGAACCGTAAAAAGGTTCTATTAGGGCCATATTTTTCTAAGAGTGAATTAGTTTGGAATTTACCTTGGAGACAGCTTTCCGGAAAGACTGTCGCTTTCACGAACCAATAATTGTTCAAGAACAGTTTGATCTTTCAAATTGACCATTCATGTCCATCGCTCAAGATAGTCTCTACGGTATAACAGGGTTTAATGGCATAATAAAATCCAAACAGTAATCACGCCAAGAAATTCGAGAATAACATATTATACATGAACTCAGGTTGGATCTACAGACGACTGAAGTTAACTTCTCAGACAACGAAAACACATTTGTTTTCAAAAGCTATATAGATTCAGTATTTGCCTTTGTCTGCTAATGTATGCGGAGGGATTTGGCGTCAGCCAAGCGGTGTTGGCTGAATGCGAATTTTTCTATTGGAAAAATCATTACCAGGCAAGTCAATTCCAGGATTCAATATCTATCATTTTCTGTAATTAGTTTCAATTTTGCTAAAGATAAAGAGCAATGATACTATGGCAGTAGTGATTTATTTCTTCCAATATCTAAACATGAAAATAAACGAAGCATTCCGACAGCGGCCATTTTTACCAAGCTGATACAACAGCATTTCTAAACCATCGCTTTACAGGACTGCATGCGTTTTGATAAAAGCAAAACGGTAAATGCAACTTTTCATAATAATAATAAGTGTTGCATTTAAGTACTGCCCCTGTAATTAAAATGCAACAATTTGTTTACGATCTGCGTTTAAAACTGGATGATACATTCTGGTTATAAAATAACGACAATCTATAACTATACTCACTAGAAGACAGTGTATGTGTCCAGTAATTAGACATAACAGTATCTACTTTGAAGCCATTTTTAACGACGAGACAGTCAGTCAAAGCCAAAGCGTGGATTAATGGTCATAATGACAGTGTAGCGGTCTTACTGTTCATATTGTCGATATCCATACTAATTCCGAACAATGACAAGCCAACATATAAAGAATGTGGATTATCTTAAGTAAATGAACTCGAAGGGGACTTTACGGTGGAACAGCACCTTTAATCTGATTTATGTCTGGTGAAGTGTTGCAGGTTCAAAAGACTATCGATTCCGTTTTGGTGGAAATGAAAATGATACTTACATGTACGTCCATGAATTACAGACTTACCATCTGGACAGGTCTTCCAGATAGATGTCATCAAAGCCGTAGGATACCCAGCACTAATTTTTGATGTGCAGTAGGCCTAATTAATCCATTCCAGTCGACAATTTTTCCATCTTATACATCGGATCAGAAATATAATTCTGTACAGTAACATAACAGCTCACCCCAGCAACAGTGAGAGTTTGTTATATTATACAGGCATGAGATATACTATATAGATGGGACAAGTAAAACACAACTGTTTCAAAAAAGCCATTGAGTCAATAAGAACGCATGTCTGTTGATCTATCGAGCCAGAGTTGACGTCGTATTGCTGTTCCTACAAACTTTTTGATTGAGAAAGGTGAATCTTAGTGAGCCAATAATCAGACATGTTGACCATTTATCAGACAGGTAATTTTTATAGCGGATCAATCATCTAAAATGTGAATCTATCAAGTGGACCAATAATAAAAAAGGTTAACATAAGTAAAACATTAATTAGAAATGGGAATCTATGTGGACCATTAATAAGAAATCGGAATCTGAGTGGAGACATATAAATAGTAGTGGACCTTTAATCCGAAAAATTAATCTTAATGGATAAAAAATAAGAAAGGCGAATCTAAGTGGACCAATCATCAGAAACGTGACTGTGAGTTGACTTATCATCACAGTTAAATCAGGAAGGTGAAACTTAGTGGACCTATATTCAGAACCGTGACTATCAGTTGACCAGTTATCAGAAAGGTGACTCTAAATGGACCAATAATCAGACAGTTGAATGTAAGTGGGCAAATAATCAGACTCCTGAATTTAAGTGGTCCAATATCAGACAGTATCTCGCCAATGGTAAGAAACATGGCTCTTAGTTGACAAAATATTAGAAAGGTGAATCTTAGGGGATCAATAATCAGACCGGTGGATCCAATTGGACCAATACTCCGAAAGAAGAATCTTACTGGATAAATACTTAGAAACGTGACCCTATGGCCTAAGTTGACCATTACTCAAAAAGGTGAATCAGAGTGGACCGAAGAAAAAAAGGTGAATCTAATTGTGTCAATAATCAGAAAAGGGAATTTAAAAAGACGGAAATTAGGATGGTGAATCTAAATAAACTTTTAATCAGAAAAATGGCTCTTAGTTGACCGATCTTTAGGTAAATGAAGCGTACCAAAAAATAAACACCGTTCTATTGAGGAAAACGTGGCGCTGAGAAACTGCCAACAAGTTTATCGCACATCAGGAACTACGGTTTGAATACCTGACACACGAGTGGAGTGCTAAGTTCCGGCTAGAATAGTGTAGTGGTATTGTACATAAACAGACATGGCCGAATTGGATGGGATCAAATGGAAGAGATATCAACTTTCTTTTCGACACATATTGTACAACTGACAGATTTATAAGACAACGCCGTCGGATTTTATTTAAAAAAAAAGAAAGCCGAATAAAAATGCTCCACTTATTATAAATGTCCAATGGTAATGTGAGCAGGGAATACAGTTTGTGTCAATTAAATCAACTTTGGTATTATGTAATATTCTCAGGGAATACTAGATATTCCAGCTATGGGAAACAATGGTACATATCACAATATGTATATTAACTATAAATATGCCACCCCAAAACACTTGTATAACTTGTCAGACTTAACCACCACTTGAGACTTGTGGTGCATCCGATCTTACTTCTCTCAAATCTGTACACTTATGATATAAGAAATAATGGTCTCTTATGAGTGCTAAGTTAAATGTCCAGAAGTATAAAGAAAAACCTTATATTGATCTGAAAAAACATGTTTTTAAAACGTGTTTTAAAAAATATAACGCATTTCATTGGTCAGAAGTGTGATTGTACCATCTTCACACGGCTGAGTTACATCTCCAATTTTATACACTATTGCTGCTACTCGGGAAGATCTCAATTAGGGTCATTTTAATTGAAACATAATGCTTTCATAATGCTTTTCAATGCATTCTGCTTTCAGGCTACACGGGTATTTAAAATCATCAGGTAGCAACCAGCTGACATTCATTTTATGTTAGGCGGTGTTTAAAATATCACCGCCTATAAGAATTATTTGTAACCAATTTCAAGTTACTACTGTGTGGTGAATTGAGGATGATTCGCTGTTTAATCCACTTGAATAAGAACTATAAGCTATAGGCAATCGATCGTTAAATAGCATGTCTCAGGTCCTCGAGACTTTGATCAGCAATGGTTTTGTTTCTCAATATTAATTTCTGGTCTGCAATAATTGACCCATTCACATCGACCATCAAATGTGGTCGTCTGCTCAAACAATGGTTTACATTCGGAATAAATACAATTGTATAATGCATACGAGATGGCCGCAGGGCGAATTGAGAATAATGGAACACATGCTCGATCGCGCTACAAAGTACTGGAGTTATCTTTTCAGATAGCACATCTGTTTTCAAATTATCCACTAAATCGGCTTTTGGCTTTGTGTGTTGCTGTATCAGCTCTTGAAGCCATGAATTTGAATGTGCAAAGGTGATTTTTTTCGCAAAAGTCTTTGAGATAAATTATGGAACCAATAAACACACTTACGCTTTATTGTCAATGGGGGAAACATACGTGGTGTAGATACAATGTGGAATAGCGTTCCCCCTCAACGCTACCCTAGAAATAACTGGTGAATTCCGACCGAGAGCTACCTTTAGACGAACACGCTGTTGTTGTAGTATGTTAAACACAGAGGACTGACCGGAGCACTTTTCCCCAGGGCGTAACAAAGTCAACTGAATCAATTTGTACTGAGTTGTATAACTCAATCAGCTTTTATTATGGATTTAGATAAATAACTGATCCAAAATAACAGTTTGTGTGGATATTTTGAACGTTATATAACTCAATCAGCTTTAATTAGGGATTAAGATAAATAACTGATCTGAAATAACAAAACATTTGGATTTTTCCACCCGCTATATATTTGCTACCATCGACATACAATTTAAAGTCGACCGGAAATTATTTACTTGGTAATTATCAGGCTATTAAAACCCGCACCGCTAAGTTCATATCTGGTGTAAATAAAACCATAAGGGTATTCATCAAACAGCGAAGAACTTCAATATAAGGTCTACATATGTGTAGAAAGTTGGAGATGATTTGTTTAATCATGCATCTGATTGGATGGGAACGTAAAGGAAAGGTGATACACAGCCGTTGGTCCACTTTTATTTTTGTGCAACGCGTGCTTTCAAGAACGCTAGCTATCTAAATATGTTTTGTTCCGAAAGCTAATTTTTGGCTAGTAAAATGGAATTCGAATATTTGTTTTTCGCCTGACGCCTGATACTTTATAATCAGATAGGTAAATCTCTGTATACTAATTGACAAACTTCGAAACTTTAATCCACAAAGATAAAAGTTGCCCATAAACTGCTGACAACTTATACCTGATATTATTACTATGTCTTGCTATGCCGAATGCACGAATCGGCTGATAAACCATACTAAAGACCCTGTCACACTACCACGCTCTCACCAGCGTTCGAGTAACGTGTTGCGAAACGCAGAGGAACGTCGAGAACGTTAGAAACAAGT
>JARFOD010102570.1:0-16335 GCA_031763545.1 Mopalia muscosa
GTCCTGTCCTGTCTTTGTTTGTTGCCAGTGGTGTTGACGGTGGTTTCCTTCACCCATTGGGCTGGCACGTCGTCATACAAGTGGAATACCATTGAGTACGACTTTAACGCTTATCAAACCGTCACTTAAGTTCTTCATTGAAATTCTTAAAATTAATTAATTTGAAATTACATAATACTGTTATTTATATAACGGGATATAACAAGTCTTAAAATCTGTATTCTGCCTAAACTCACTAGTATTCAATTGATTTTTAAAAGTATAATGGTAAATATACAAATCCAATGTCAAGGTGTTGATCGTCCTTTCTAAAAATATAATGCGATGCTTACTCATCTCAGATCGAAGGTCTTTTTTAAAAGGTTTTTTCTTCACTCGACTCCCCTTTTGTTTCCAGGCAGGCTAAGGATAGAAGGAACAGTAGAAGACCCGGTCTTACTGAAATCGGAAGATCCGGATACTATTTGGGAGGGGGTTCATCTGTCAGGTATCGTTATATACCAACTGAGTAGACTGGAAACGAAATTACCAAATATATTCAATTTGAAATGCTACTTTACTCGGTAATACAATAGTTCTTTCTCCTTAAAAGCAAGAAAAAACTTGCAAATAAAATCAGTCTTTATTTAATAAATCTTAAGTGATTGTTTCCTCCATTTTGCAAGAACTGTGCGCGTCTTCAGTCGATATAGTTTCTTACTCGGAGTCCGCATTATTTTTTGTACTCCAGGCGTTGTTATAGCCTGTAAGTCATATGTTATGTAATATGTCATGTAATTCACTCCATTTCCGGGTACCTCGTAGATTCTGTCTATTTCGTGCATAAACGGAAAGTTAAAAAAGACGGTGTTTCTCCCTTTCAATCCGGCAGTTGCACCCACAGTTGCACAAAATACGGTTATTAAAGATCGCTCTTCAAACCAAAGCGAAGGGCATTGAACGAGGTACCCGGGAGGGAAGTATTAGGAAACGAGACTTACATGCCCTTACTTACAAACAGCATTCACCTGTCTGTTGCAGGACAAGATAGCCAGGGATCCATTTTACACCATGTTACTATCGAAGGACCAAACGTAGGCGTGAGTGTCACTGCCGGGGCTTCTTTGAAAGCAAGAAATGTATCGATTAAGTCTGCTGAAAGTGCAGGAATGTTGTTTGAGGACAGCAATAATGTGACCATGTACAACTTGAATGTCATCGATGCCCCACAGGAATCTTGCGCTATATGCGTCATCGGCGGGCGTAATTTCAAGCTTGACGGCTGTGATTTAGATAGAGGGGAAGGCCACACCATTGGTGTACAAGCCAGAGATATAGAGGATATAAGCGTTAAAAACTGCAAGATATCCAGCGGAAAAGCGCTTGGAATGAACTTAGTGGATGTTTTTGGTAACGTCACAGTTGAGGGTTCAACATTTTCCACTAACATAGGCGGATCACTTATTCAAACTGACATAAATAGACACGCTGCTGTTATTATTGATAATATTCACTTCTCCAGCATCAGTTTTACAGGACATTGCCTAAAAATTATATCGCTTGGAAATTTGGACGGAGTCGTTAGCGTGACAAACTCAGTGATCTATGGCTGTGACAAAGCAGTGGATGTGACTGTAGAAAATAAGTCAGTGACGGTTAGAGGCAACCAGATGTATGTCAACCACCAAGCTCTTGAAATCAGCGTCTCCCATAAGGAAACCAGGGTTGATTTGAGCCGAAATATAGTTAGATACAACTCCAATGATGATAGAACCCCTGGTGTCAACCTTAGAATTTTACCAGAGGATTTTGAAGGCAGCATTCAGGTAATGTTAAAATGTCAGAGAAAGTTTGGCCCTTGTAAGGCATCATCATGGATTACCTCCCAAAGTCTAGAATTTTATTTATATTTTTATATTAAGAACCAGCAACCAGTATTTTCCCATTTAAACCGATGGCTGTGCTAAGGTACTGCGCGTGTTAATAGATTTTGTTCACTGAGCAACCTAGCTAAGACAGGATGTATATCATTTTCTATTTATATATGAAGAAACCCATTTATGGTTATCGTAATCCTTGTTTACTAAATGTAAACAGCCTTTCATATTATCCAGTAAAAAGTGTAGGTCAAAATATGTAGCTCTCGTCTTAAATGTGTTTAAATTGTACACAATGTTGTGACTTAATTTTTATTATTCAGTTTTAACGACCATTAAAGTCTCAAAATGAACAAAATTGTTTTTAACGCTTGGATGAAAAGTTATGTATTCGGACTATATGTTGTTGTTGTTTTTTTTTTTTTTTTGTAATACTCATTCTCGGTAGTGGATATATTTATTGTTTAATTCCTATATCTCTTAAATAACTGATTTATTTCTAACACATACTGGATATCTTGTTTGTGACATATTTGGCAATTACTTTAATTACCTTCTAAATGGCCATTACCTTCTCTCGAGACAGTCCTTAGGTTACCCGTGACAACTGGATATTAAGATCTATTTAAAATCTCGTCTCTAAGAATTGATCGTGGACATCGGACGATTCATCGATTTTGATTTATCGAAATCCCTCTGCCAGTGTGAATACTATTTTGAAGTATTATACTGGTTCCCCTTAGATCGGCGAATTCAATTACCAGTATATCACCTGAGAATTTATCAGGTGAACTTTCACTTAACGAGAAAAGCCCCGGAAATTTGCAAAAGTAAATCTTTACGCGGAGTATCTCCGGTGTTCGTGTTTTGAATTTAGAGAAAAAAATGTCTACCACAAATCACTTAGCTAAATGAAAAGGACATGTCTAATGTTCAGGGATGCGCCTTCATGATATCATAAAACAATGGACAAACCTTTTTAAATTATAAGTATATGAATGACTAAAGGCAAACCCCCGAGCCGTTATTCTTAAATATTGCACGCCCTTTACTTATTCAGTGGTATACGTGTTGGACTATTGATTGTCATGTATTCTATTACGCTCAGACTCGAGTTCCCCAGCCGTCTTCAGGTAAAAAAGGGAGTCACACACTGTGGCCCCAGGGCTCGATAGGTGTTTTATTTCGGTTTGCCACCGTGTTTAAGTAAGGCTGACTAAAAAATGGACAATCGGTCGTTATATAAGTGCAAAACGGTGCTTTTATGTAAGTGGTTAGAATCAAAATCAAGCACACAATATTGGGCTGCGGCTGATTTTTATTGCAGTTATGTTAACGATTTCAGGTAAAGAATTAAATGTTTATTCTTAAATTTACACATCACGATAATATTAGTTCCGTGTAAGTTTGTATCCCAGAACACAACGATAACGAAATCACCGTCCAACCTAATTTCTAAAGAACTTTTGCACATTTCTTTGCTACACTTTAATTCCAGATTTATGACAACTTGTTTCAAGAAAACCAATGCAAGTATACATTCCAAATCTTGAATGTTTTGCCATGTAACGGCAAGATGCGACTGGAGCTTTTCGATAACAAGTTCGCCTTGAATTTTATGGATCCTCGTCTGACCGGAGACAAGGCTGTGCTAATGTTAAAACTGGCGGCAGTGTCTGACAATTTTTTATTGGCCAATAATACTTTCCAAAATCCGGCTGCACAATATGACTTTGCCGTTGGAGCCACCTCGATCGACTATGGTTACATTTTAAACGCTTCCCTAAACTTTTGGGACTCGTCTCGAACATCCATTCTGCAGGTAGAAGAAAGGTAACGTCCAAATATTATTTCGTCTTTGGGTTGTTCAAAAGTTAAGTCAGGCTTAAATTAGTAACGTAACTAAAAAATTCAGTTGTGACGTGACGTCGTACAACAATGGTTTGAAGTAAATACACTTTTGAACAACCAGACCCATGGTTTCTTAAATCAGTTAACTTGTACAATGGGTTTGGTTTTTTATTATAAAGCTGTTTGCTCAGTTTTCCTTATTACGAATTTCCTGCTATTATGTAAGTAAAAGCCTTACATGATACAGCCTACATGTGAAAGGGGACCAAATATATCATTGTAATAATAAAGGAGCCAACATATCACGGGTACAAAAAATGAACAGACGTTTCACGGGTGTGGGCTTATCTTGCTTTCCACTTTGATTTTTCAAGGGTATTTCCGATTATTCCCACAGGGTTCTGGCGAACCACCTGGACCAAAGCAGGGCTGTTGTGATCATGGAACCATTTATCCTGAGTCTAGAACCATATGTATTATCATCGATGTGTGAAGATGACATCTGCGATTGCCCACCAGGATCTGAAGGTCCGTTTTGCCAACAGGTACATTGCTTGGACGCCCAGAATTGTAGTGGGCATGGTCAATGCATTGGTCCTAATGCGTGTGAATGTGAGCCCGGGTGGACGGGGTTGTCATGCGCAGAATCACTTTGTCTAAATGGCTGTGTTCATGGGACCTGCTTTGGGCCTGATAGGTGCAATTGCTCCACCGGTTGGTCCGGATACAAATGTGATATTCCCGTTTGCGTTTCAAACTGTTCGAATAACGGAACATGCGGGCCAACCGGTGAGTGTGTTTGTGAGGAAGGATGGACAGGCGCATCGTGTGACATAGCAGCATGTGAACAAATCTGCACACCTGACGGCCTTTGTGTTTACGTTGGTGCATGTGATTGCTCCTCTGGTTCGGCAGATGATGGTTGCTCTTCTCTTGACTGCTCGGATCTTCACAGTTGTAATAATCATGGGAACTGTACTTTGAATCAAACTTGCTCGTGTTTTCCTGGATGGCATGGAGACTCATGTAGCCACCCGGACTGTTCCATGCAAATGGAATGTTCTGACCATGGTACATGTATGGAACCAAATTCGTAAGTTTTTTTTTATTTAGATCGAGACTTCATAAACAAACTTAATAAAAACGAAAAACAATGAAACGATTTAATGCATTTTGGGTTGTGTTCCTAACAATAATGATTATAAATTAGACAGTATTTAAGACGTCTTTTACAGATTAATGTCTTCGCAGCACATATATATATAGCCTAAGTTATAGAAATTACCCTGCTGTCATCTTGTCTTTTTCTGATTACCAGATGTGAATGTAACGTGGGATTTACTGGACAATCGTGCGATCAATGTGCTGAGAATTTCTGGGGTCGCGATTGTCTCCCTTGTCCAGATTGTCAGCACGGGTCATGTCACGAAGAAGGTAGTTTAACTCTGCCATATTCCGCTTCTTTATCAAAATATAACTTTGTAGAAATTGATTCTGAAATAGTTTACCTGTCTAGCATTCTGTCATTGCTATTGAAAACAATATACACTATTTAGTAAGGTGGATTATAGATGCATTGCTGGTTTTCGTCTGGCTAGGAAAATCTTAGTTACACTACTCTACGACACTCACCGTAGCCGCTTGTCAAATTGACTGTCAACACTGTTTTCAGCCAAATTCTAACCAATCACACAACAGCTCTTTTGGAAATGTAATTGAATTCTATTTCAGATGTGATTTAGCTTAACCCCAATCCAAAACGTAGACTTACGTCATTTACCGGGTTTACAGTTATAAACTAATATTAAATATGCATTTGCACCGCCCCGTGTTTGAGAGGTTGGGACCAATTGACAATGATTGTGAGTGTATGTCGGACATTGTTTGTTTTGTTAACGATTCTAACGCTCCTATCGATTCCTTTAGGTCCTGTAATGAAACCAAAGCATATACTGCTATTTTTTAATTGTTGGACAATCTATGCTGACGATGGTGTGCAGTAACGAAATACTTCTTTATCTTTAAGTCATTAGTTACAGTGCACTGTTTGTTGCGATTATCAGTAACGGCAAAAGCCTGTTAACTAGAAGTATGCAACTGCCATATAGATAAGCTAACCGGCATTTGCATGGGACCGAGCCCCCTGTTATAACGTGTCATGTGACGTAACACAACGAAATGCTTTTAACTAGAGCAATATGTGCCTGTTAAATGCACCCTTACCGGTAACTAAATTGACAAATATTATACCAGTCGACCGAACGAAAACAATGGCTATGCCCAGTGGCTGATCAGGGACGAAATCACCCAGAGCTCCTCACAACTAAAAAGACATATATCTGAAATGTGACTTCATCGTTTTTTGCTGGTCTACAATACCGTGGACATTACTATACGGCAGTTACATACTTCTAGTTAATAGACTTCTGGTAAAGTTCAATGAGAGCTAAATCTGACACAGTGTGTATTGTTTAAAAGGCCGGCTCAGATCACATGGTCTGATTTCAATAACGATGTTATCATTCTTAAATATCAACCATCAACCAGCGTCGATACATTGAAAAACCGGGCATTCTTGTTTTGAATTTCTTTAATGTACTGTTCTGTGACATACATCGCCCCAAATATTGGCGGAAATTAATACGCAATGGACTGGCTATAGTGTATGAGAGTAGTCTTAGTCTCGTCCACTATATGTATATAGACAAGAAGAAGAGGACACACTCTCGTAGTCGATCCAGCTAGTACCAGCTTGTTCCGTGGTAAAATTTAGCTGCTTCAAGTCCACTTAAAATAAATAAATAACACAATTCCGTGTGGGAGAAATAGTTAACACTTAAACGCCAACCCCACATGGTGAGGTCTTTTTCTCTATAATTCACAAATTTTGGTTGCAAACACAAAACTTTTCGTTATTTTCTGAATTTAACCATTAGGTTCGGTGTCTGGTTTGCTGTGAATGGATAATATTTATGGCTTATTTCGGAACGGATTTTTCCATGCCAGGCAATTTAAGGCGGTTAAATTTAACCACTATACAAGCTGGGTCAACCCAGACAGTGTCCGATCTTCTTCTTTTCTATATACACGTACGATCGCTATGGTACCAAGCCCCTGTGACTCAGATGGAACGCCAATCTATTAATAAAATCGCCTTTTCTTTCAACTGTTATTTCTATTGCCAGGGTTCTGTATTTGTGAAGGCCCAAACTGGACAGGCTCTTTATGCAGTCGTTGCAGCGAATCTTTATATGGGTCAGATTGTCTTCCACTGCCGAGCGTCGTTGGGTTATTACCAAATGCTGGTCAAACATCAGGCGGAACTGGGGTTCATGTAAAGATCGACAACCTGCCAAAGTCCACATTTACCTGCAGGTAGGGACTATTTCAGTAGTTCTCTAATAAAAGCTGGCTCTCTTAGGCTTAGCCAGCTTGCAGCAGAGCGTACAGCAGAGCTTGCCTACAAAACTCAACGGCATTATTTTCAATAGACCACACCTGGACACGCACTATTTATACGATTATTAAATAAAGTTGGTCGCTCTAACGCCGCTTACTTGGGAACCAGGCAATGAATCTTAAAACGAAATATGACCAGCCTAATACCGACAGGAATATCAAATTAATGTACCGAAAATGTCTACTCCTCTGTCATAAAAACCCTTTTGCATACAAGAGACACGAAAATCCAAGGGACTTACTGGTTAAGGCGAAACTTCCCTCTGTTTCAGACAGACTGTAACAAACTTTTTCATTCGTTAATTGAAATATCTCTAAAATACCAGTTTGTAACCTGCTTTATTTTAACCCATACCGAATACCGTATCTGTTTAATATTTATCAATACTTTATAAGCCATGTAAATGGTCTTTACCTTTTCTCGATATATTTGTAGGTTACCAAAAACCACTCGAAATTTAGATCTATTTAGAAACGTGTCTGGGAGTTTATGAAGAACATGGGATTATTCATCGATATTTCATCAATTTTAGTTATTTAAAACAATCTAGATTCTTTAAAAATAAAATATACGAGACAATTCGTTATAGGCTATATATCAAAGGTGATCCATTAGGATGCAAAACAGCAACAACAACAACAAAGACGTCAGTAGCAACAACAGCAAGTTATAAACAAAGCAATTTTAATTTCGGGTGAAATTAAACTATTTCCCTAGGTTTGGCAATGTAGAAGTCATGGGCGTAACAGTGGATGAGACAACTGTTAAGTGTATATCACCCCCTGGTTCCAGTGGAATGGTGACGTTGAATCTGAGCGGGGAAAACGTGACGGTTCTAAGTTTGGTGAGCATTATTAATTTTGCATCTGTAAATGTTAAGGGTTAGAATTTATGCTTATCTTTATCTATTACTTTGCTGTTACTATTAGTAAGTGTGTTTCATTTGTATATCTTTGATGACACCATAAATAGTAATAAAGAGTAAAAACATGGTTGAACTAAAAATCGGAATCAAAAAGGTAGGCTACGGAGGAGGCATCCTGGTAAAGCGCATTGGCCACAGCGCAACCTATGGTCGAATCTGACGTAGGACCCCTTTCACTCACAGTCCTGTTGGCTGAGCTAAAAATAAGAAGATTCTAACAGGAAACATACGGTTTGCTGGCTGTTGTTTTCGAAAAGTTTGCAAGCCAATATGGTATCTTCTTGTGGGAAGGTGGGATCCAGTTGTTGTTGGGCTAGCTTCCCATATTTGTATGAAACCCGGAGAGACGTCCAAATATAGAAAAGAATATACATTTTCAACTTTTAAACATAAAACGAAATTATACATGGGTTTTTCCAGCCCTATTAAAACCAATTTATCTTGCCTTGTCTTTCACCTTGTTTCCCTACCGTGTCCCAATCCCACTCCCTCCCCACTAGCTTCTCAAACTTATATGTTGCGCAACCAAATACACTCTCCACAGAATCAGTCCAGATGATTAGTCTACTATTTTACATTTGGGTAACTAAATTATATACATGCATGGACATACACCAAAGTTGTTTCAGCTTCTTTAAGATTTGTAGCCCATTACCGGCACGAGAGCCAATGATTGAGAGCGTTTCAAAGAAAAGAAAAAGGGAGAATGCATCTTTTAAGTTCTACGAAACATCGCTTTCCTTCCCAAATTTAGCCATACCCCTCAATCCCCCATGTACCCCCCTCCCGATGTCCAATGACGACCTGCCACTGGGCTGCTGCCATTATGTCTGGACAACACAACTGCCCTGAGAAGTTCATAGACGTACTTTAGTTATCTAAAAATCTCAGTAAAAAACATGTTAAAATAATTGGTTTTTTTACGTTAATAGGCAAATTTTACTTACTATGAAGACTGTCCTGTAAATTCTTGTGGGGAAGATCAAGATCCTTCACGGGGTATATGCTTGTTGGGCGCATGTGCATGTAACCCTCCATGGTCAGGCGGGAACTGCACCACGTTACAACTGGCACCGGATATAGCCAAGATTTCCAGTTTACTCGTCCGCGAATTTCAGGATTTTACGTATAAGTTTGAACTTCTCGAGGTAAGTCATTCGAATCCTTCAAAATTTTTTCTAGCTAAATTTGGGGAAAAAACTTTGAATTATTTTCCCGGATCTTCTATGCTCAACGAAATCGTCAGTATCTGCAAAGCCCCGTGTGTACGGCTAGATTGTAAGGATCGTTCAACCCTCCAAACAGCCAATCAATCAACGAACCGACCGACTGGCCACTCAATCAATCTTTGGAGTCATACGTTTTCTTTTAAGAAAAAGTTTGTAGTTGATTGTAACATAACAAGGCGATTTTATGGATGTACAACTTCTGGATTTATTGATGAGCAACGTTTTGGAGCAGATACTAGCATCGTTTTCAAGCTCATTAGCTTGAAAACGGTGCTAGTATCTGATCCGAAACGTTGCTCGTCAATAAATCCAGAAGTTGTACATCCATAAAATCGCCTTGTTATGTTACTATTCCTGCTTCTAAATGCCACTCAAAGAAGTTAGTTGATTGTAGTTATTTTAACTGTTATTGGTACAGTGTAAGTTAGAATTAGCAACAGAGTTACCAACATGCTGTATGTTAACTTTGATTATCATTAAAGATGTGTTTTTGTTTACATCAGCTAACTAAGCCAATCAGGAAAGATCCTGGCGCGACATTTCATTGGCCAGTTAAAGCCAGTGACAAAAACAATATAAAGGAATCGAAGACAACTGATTGGCTACCAGTATCACGTAACACGTGGCTGTTTGGTGCGCTGGTTGTCATACCATTCAAATAAACTGGAATAGTTAAAGGATACATTAACAATAGGAAACACTGGCTTATTTCTCATTCGACTTTTGTTCTACTCGATAGGGCACATCACCGGTTACGTGGAGCTTAGACAGCGAAGTATCGGGTATACGTCTAGATCCCAATGAAGGGTTTTTAACTTGGGAAAGGCCTCAACTGGATCTAAAAAGAACAAGGGTTATTGTATCAGTGCATAACAGCATCGGGAGTGACAACGAAACTGTGGAGATTAACATCGAGCCTGTCTACAAGGTTACATCGCTCAACATAGACCAAGAAGGACCATTTGCTTTACCAAGACCAGTGACGTTATCCGGTTATATTGAGAGCTACTTGTCCAGTAATGAAACCGTTCCGACAACATTTCCCGTTTTGATAAGGTAAAAAGTGTTTGATAGTTCTGCTTAAAAATCGATTGATTCCCAAAAACGATGCTCTTGATATTGAGTTCTTCAATTTACCCTACAATTTGGAAACGTATATATTCTATACCGTACTGTGCACTGGGCAGATATAGCCGATGCTACTGGAAAGGCCACGTTAAATATTCACAATTAAACAGTAACACTTGTTTACTAAATTCATTGTATGATGAAATGTTTAATGAAATTAATTTGAACAAATTCATCAAAGAATTGGACATAATGGTAAATTAACAAAATGTTGGTATGCTGAATAAGTGAAACAATCACATGGTAGAAAAGGCTCGACTTTAAACGAAACTTTATACAAACAATTGCTGACAAGTACTCACAAATGGTCAGATATAACATTGAAAGCTGGAAAATATTTTTTGACTTTATCTTTCTAAACCTATTGGCAATGTCTTCAATACTGGTCATCATCATCTGTCCTTTCCTATTCTGCACAATTGACTAACATTTGACAGCAGCCATTATGTTTTGATATCAGCTTCTATTGTGCTGTTTAGGCTGTCCGGTGGCTCGGCCATTTGGAAATTGAAAACGTTCAGTCTGTCGCACATTAACGTCTTTGATGTCATGGACTATCGAGAGCTAGCATAAACAAATTTCCTTTCCTGCTCTGCCCTATTGCTAAGGGCAGTTTGTTTGAAGGGTAGCAATATTGTCTTAACCTAGCACTGGAGGAAAATGAATCTTACAACATTACGGAAATGCTTAACAGTTTGGTTGTGCTAGTGTCGATTATTGTTGTAATACACTGCCGTCATATAAGTGAAATACACTCAAGCACCGCGTAAAACACTAATTAATCATTCAACCTTTCCTAATCTTGAACGAACGCTTTGGCGGAATTGAAAGATCCTCGAGCACATGGTAGCACATCAACCAAGCATACTCGTTTTGTTTTTGTGAATGGTACTTGCCTTCAGAATTAGACCTGAACGTAAAGGTTTGCAGGAAGTTGTTTAGACGTCCAGTTCATCAGGAGAAAAACGTCTGTAACGAATTCATTATCCGTAATATTATCTTAAATTCAACGATTAGGAAATTTGTTGGCGTCCATCCGATCAATGTTTCAGCTTCGAGTTACCTCCCTTGGTGACTAGCGCTGTCATAGCAATGCGGCTTTTAGCCATGCAAATCAAAAAGGTATGTGACGCTGCAAAAAATGGCCATCAACAAGATGTTTTCAATAGTTAAGCTTGATTGAGATTCGGCGACTGCAAAGCATATATGTTTTAACCTTCTGTTTGTTTCAACTAAATATCAATTTCTACAATTATTTTTGTTACTTATTAAAAACAAAATTTGAAGCCGAGCCAGCATTTTTTCTTTTTATATTACCCCTGTAATCTTGTAACAAGGGGAACCTTATGAGATGTACGGCTTTTTACAACGAATTTGGTTGACGGACAATACATAATGTTACCAGAAATAATGTCACTACCAGCAATGTCATGTTTGCTAACCAAGAGTTTATTCCTAGCTACTCCACATTACAACACTTGACAGACGGTAATTACCAGATTCTACAGACGAGCAATTGGTTGGACACCCGAAACTTTTAGCTTTCGGGTCGAATGGTGTGTAACGATTAGAGACAGCCAGTGAAATATTCAGGCCTTTGTCAAATACGAAAGCTGCAGCTAAGCTGTAAGCACATAAATGATTGGTTGGATGTAATTGTACCAGGGAGAGTTCACCCGAACCATTATCAATGTATTCGCCAGGGGTCGTATGTAAAGACTGGTTACATTGTCTCTGTCTGACAAGGGCTGTATTGTAGAGTAGCTCGGAATAAAATTATTGGATAGCGAAGATAAAGCATAGGATGAATGACAACTTTAATGATGTTATTGACAGCATGAAGCACAGAAACCTCACACGGACCCTAAAAACTACAGCGGACAGCAAATCACTTCAATTCGAACAAACGTTTTTCCCATCACCATCTGATATTGGGACATTCAAGGCCGTAAGTAGATTTATTTCCGTTTCAAGCGCTTTTATACTGAAGGGTAGCTCTTTGAGTGCGATCCAATCGAACGTTGTTGTTGCGTCACATAAAGCTTGATCGGTAACAGATTTCTGTGTATAGTTTTATTATTAGTATTCTGGTTATTTTGAGTAGGAATTATTGTAAACAAATGCTTCAAATGAAAGAACAGACAAATATACTCTACCAAAAATGAAAAGCAACATCACAAAATTAAAAACATGAATTCTTCCAAAAATTTGCGTGATTGAGACATGACAAAATGACCATGTTATAATGTACATGCAGGATAATTGAATTTAAGTACCTGATAGTGGTTGTTTATTACCCGTGACTTTTGTGTAACGCTGCACGAAAAATTTAGGCCAGTTGCACGTGCGAAACATGCCTAATCATTAAGCGGGTTTATTGGGTATAAAGGACACATAGCCGTTCAATTGAATTCTGTTGTTAAAGTGTTTCTCCAACCTGCTACGAAAAGCCAAGACTAGACGCAACTACCTGGAACGTCGTCATTTGTCGTATCCTGGTCGGTGAATCACAGAATGCAGTCGCTGGACTTTATCATGTTCACCGGAGCACGATTTCAAGGCTCTTCCAACGGTACCAGCAATCCGATTCAACAGCTGACCGTCAACGTTCTGGTCCCGCCAGACATCCTTACTTGGCGTAGTACTGAGACAACAGCATCGACGCCCAAGGGTCCGATGGTGCAACAGATTAAGGAACTGGAACCTACGAAACTGGAGGCGAGTCAATATTCAAGCTGCAGATAAGAGATGGTCGTACACGTGTCTACAGACGCCGGAATGAGAGGTTCGAAAGGAACTACATGTACGTCGTTGGGGGCGACAATGTCAGCGGAGAAAGTGTGATAATGTAGGGTGCCATATCCTGCTGACGAAAAACTCAACTGCTGCACATCCCTGGCAACCTTAACGCCGCTCGATACAGGGATTAGGTTTTGACACCACACATGCTGCCCATCATGGCATTGACATGTTATTGAACTTCCAAATCTAAACAACCAGTGTGTTTAATTAATACAATGTAAAGTGATGCTTATTTCTGTATTTAAAATGATGCTGAAAATTCTTATTTTGATAAAAAAAATAATGTTGCGTTTCTTTTTTGGGAAAGTATATAACTCTAATTTCTATTGTCTATCTTGTCTCTGGTTTAATTTTGATTGTCAATTTATGAAACTAAACTGTTACCCCTTAGGTAGGTATTGTTGGCTCGTACTCGGAATCTTCATTGGGATATAGGACAATTTAAAACTTTGAAGAGCACGTTCAAGTCTATCTTATTGTGCTAATATGAGCAGAGCAAACCAGTGTATTGATATATGGTTTCTCAATGGTGTCTTTAGAAAAGATAAGGGTAATATGAACTTATTATCACACTTTTACTTTTAGGATGCGTGCCACCCATCACAGACAGATTTTACGGTACGAGTTTCGTGGGTTGTCATGGGATTGCAGGTAACCCCTGCGACCTTGACCATGGGTGGTTCTGTTGGTGAACGTTTGACAGGGGCAATAACTCTGAGTAATCTAGGATTAGACCCAGTGAAGCATTTACAATACTTAGTAAGTTATGTTTATTTCCTTGCAGACAACTCCAATAAAAAATACACATGGGTACACGGTTATTCAATATATCGGTTTATTTTAAAACCAATGTCTATGGTTTTAAAATCGAATAACCATTTATCCATGTGTATCTTTTATTGATGTTGTAAGTTTACTCTACTTTTCGAAACTTCAGTGGGAATTTGTACGTGTTATATATAGTACGTTGTTAAAACTTATTGCGTCTAACAACTTTCTTTTAATGATGAAATATTAGAATTTTAAAGAGAATGTATACTAGCCAAGTGAGTTGTTACAGAGACACCAGCAGAAGATAAAAGAAGATTAAGTTACAAATATATGACGGCCAAGCTGGATATGCAGACGATAAATTAAAAACTGTGTAAAAATGCAGTAAGAATAACAGTATCCTAATCACGTCTTTATGTGTTAGATAGTAGAGAAAATTACTGCGGTAGATGTGACTGTAACCTCGGAGGGGAGGACTGATATTCCTGTTGGAGACGTCTTGGTTACTGAACTCAATTCAGAACAACCTTTGGAATTAAACTTCACACTTCGAGGTAAGATTCGTCAGATTGAGTTGTTCTGTTGTTTGGATAGATCAGCCATCTGTTGGTTTTTTTCTTCTCCAGTTTGTTTCAATGGATATAGCAGCGTGAAAATGGAATATCCCTGCATTTAGTATACCTTAAGTGCAATCGTTTTCTCGCGAGAGTTTCTATAGTGGATGCGATTAAGGACAATTTCATCAGGCCAGGCCATTGCGTATTAATTTCAGCAAATCAAAATAGTTCCAGACAAGACGACCCAGATGTATCTTAGAGGCAATGTCTGGACGGAAGTAGAATGGTTTCAATTTTTGCACTATTGAAGGTTGCCATTGCGTTTTACCTTCGTCATTCTTGAATGTATTAACCAACACAGAATGTACGGGTTTTAAGTTCAATAAACCAATTAAAACCAAGCCTTTTTTTAAGTAAACTCCACTTAGTGGAAATGACTCCAGCATTTTTATTGTACACTCATGCAACAAAGGATGACTAACTTAACGTACGAAAATGGCAGTTCTAACCGGTTATAACCTGTATCGTTTCAGCGGATCTGCCTGGGAACATCTCATTAAATATTATGATAGTTTCTGCCGAGGGATTAAACGCCACCGTGTCAGTAGAAGCTAGTGTCGAAGACCTCGCTGCAGTCCTGGAGATATCTCCAAACGAAATTAATGCTACCATGTTGAGAGGGAAGGAGCGGACATATGAGGTATGAACAGATGATAGATTTATAAAACAATACAGTTTTCCTCTCCCGCCATCTACTAATTAAAGCGTCAAACTCAATGTCGATGTTCTTTTGTTTTTGCTGTAATGGCCATGTCAGGAACACTGTAGAATACACAGAGAAGATGTAGTTTGTTGAACCATGAACAAAGCCCAATCATGCCGAATGAAATCATAACAACTACTCTTCGGTATAACAGCCGCACAGTGAGGATGAATTAAAGCTGTCAACGTTTTCTGGTAGTGGATACGCTTAAATGACAAAATTCGCTTTTTGTTTTTGGCAGGTTTATATAAAGAATACGGGATCGAAGACCGCTTACGATCTGAATACAATGGTTTTATCAACAGAGTTACTTTTTGTTCTTGCTTTCGACAAACTCAATGTTGAAGACTTCGATTACGAGTTTCTTGACTTAGAGCCAGGTGAATCCGCCATTCTGATTGTGCAAGTCGCTCCGCTTGATGCTGATGAAATTGGTCTACACAAGAAGAGTATTGTTGTACAATCCACGAACGTTCAATCTACGCTTTGGGTGAAGTAATTGTATTTTTTGCCGTAACTATTCGTTTATTAAATTTTTCTCACTTATATCTTATTTTTTAAGCAGGCGAAAGACAAGTTATATTATTTTGCGGTTTACATAAAGAAAAACACATGTACAATAGCTGGGTATCAATGTTTCACATGTAGATGAAGGAGATCCAAAGTGTATGTGTGGGGTAAACATATTCTAGCCCCTCCCCTCCTCCCCTCCCCCTCCCCCTACAAACACGTTATATCTCCTCCTGGTTCCGTTGCGGTGGATCGTAAATTTAGTAACTACAACATAAGCGGCTCGCCTTATTCTTTGTCTGTAGTCATATTAAACACCGTTTACTATTTGTAAGCTTAAGCCTTGCTTTTCACCAAACCCAGCTTATTCGATCTGATTGGAATCCTGAGTTACATACCAGTCCGTAGTAGTATAGTAAGAGCAGCTGAGGTCGCATTTATTAGTACATAATAAGGAACGTTTGTGCGTTACCATGTAGTAAA
>JARFOD010102581.1:0-30863 GCA_031763545.1 Mopalia muscosa
GTCCCCTCTTAGACCCTTTTCTTCAAACTATCTTAACAGTGTGGGCGTCAAGATCCATTCATGGATCTCTTGTTTTTTTATCTTAAAACGTAAATATCTAACGTTTATCTGTGATAAATTAAAAAAAAAACAACCTTATCCCTAATCTGCATGGCTTGTCACAAAAAAGCTCCATTTGTTGTAATGATAGTTTGTTGCCAGTTACCGTCTTCACGTTGTGATTAATCCCAGATAAAGCATTACATTTGATGAATGTAGGCCTATATGTGTGTTTTTGCTGTGGTATATACAGATATAGCCTGTCTGTATCTGTTGTGAGCATCTTTACGCAGTTGGCTTGTAACCTACCATCTTCTTTCCTAAACTAAGTCAGAGAAAAAGATCGTCGCGTCAAGCCTCTCTTTCTTTACCACCTTGCCTTCATAGATTGAAAAACGTTCAGTCTACAACAGCTATTTTCGGATGAATTCTCTTTACCGCAGCAAATCAGATTGGAGCTTTCTTAGAAGTTGTTGGAGTCGGTCTAAACCACAGGCACTTTTTACTAGCCAGCAGACATGCGCTCTCGGGAGCCTACGTCTTTCGTCACTATATATGTATTATTATATATAGTGACGAATGACGTAGGCTCCCGAGAGCGTATGTCTGCTGGCTAGATACAAGTGTCTGTGGTCTAAACACAGGATGACAAGTTAGCTATACATGTAATATACACGCACAATCTTTGTCCGATAATCGATCGAGTCTTGACCTCAAATACTCAAATTAGAAAACTGTAAATTACAACTTATCAAACTATAATGAAAGCTTTACATGTCGATGGGTTTATTCTATACGCCGTGCCTATGCTTCGAGACGTACCGAGCCAAACGTGTAACATGTGATTGCCAAAATGTAAGATATAAACAAAGCCAAACATGACCAAAAAGTGTATGCATTATATAGAAGTTTTAATCTTCAAACAAACATTCACCGCAATTATAGAGAAGATATTATATCGTTTAAAACTGGCGCTACAATAGTTTTTTACTTCGTTTTTCTTTGGGGCCTGTTTTACGTAACGTCACAATTAAACAATTCATTGTTCACGTTCTCAGCGTCTGCGCTTTAGAGAATAGCCGGAAACACGTGATAACGTTCGTTGCTTGGACACCACATGTTTCATTGTGTGTATTGCCTGCCCGTGTAGCGCAAGTCACTCAACGCAGACTCAGCGAAGTGAGATACAAAGTTGAAAAGTCAGACGTAATAGTAAAGTGGACATCTGATCAAGGTGCTCAGATATCAGGTAATTGCTTTAGGTTAATTGTTGTTAAGCGCGATTAATGAGTCCTTTCTGATGACAATGTGTGTCACCCATGCCCATGTGTGGCTGCCCGGAATGTAATCAAATCCCGGAATCCAATAAGTGAAACACTCCAGGCAGCATTGCTGTCCGAAGTGCTAGACTAATAACATTCCGGACAGCATTGCTGCCTGCTATGTAATAGGTGTCACAACCGGGCAGCAAATGCCCAATTTTGTTCCAGAATGTATCAATTTTATTTCTTTTTTTCTGAATGAAGTCATGGATACAGAACAGGACACTAAAACTGTAAAAATGTACATTTACGTTCAATAAAAATAACATTTAGATTCTCAGCCAAGGTTACATTTGCACATGTGAATGCATTGTTTTTACGTGCATGTTACCCTTTTCTTGAAAACAATACGAACTATTGCAACTCGTGCATATATCGAGCAATATTAGGTAAATTATTCTCTTCTAAACCCAACAGAAAAATTAGATTGATTTGAAACAAATATATATTCTTGGTGTACCTTTTTTCATATTGCTACTCATTTTCCACCACTAATGTAAACAAAAGTAGTACTTTATTTCAACCAACAAACGGTCATTCCTTGTGTTCTTATCTGTCCTAGTTTATGTATGCTAAAAAATAATTTAAAAGTAAGTTAAAATAGTGAATTTACAATTTCTTATTTAGATATCTGAAACTAAATTTTAAGTAACGGTAGTGAAATATCCCTTTGTCAAGTGATGGAAATCCTGATATTCAATTTACAAATCATTAATAAAACACAATATTCAAAGATAATTTAAATTATCACTACGGCGGTCTTCTGTGATAAATATTTTTTTTATATATAAATTTAAGTTAATATAAATATTTATTCCTATTTAATATGTCAAAATTTCACACGGAAAAAGGCTTAATGAAATAGTTCAGGTACGTGCAAAATATAGTTATTACATATCGGACAGAGAATGCCTATAGTTCCTGCCGGAGTGCAATAAAGTTAAAGTGTTACATTATACGGGCATCAATACTGCCGGAGTTTAATACTTATTGCATTTTGGGATGTTATTACATTCCGCGCAGCTACACCCTGGCACTCTTTTTAGTTGGCTTATTTCATCTTATCATTATGAATTTTATATTAAATGTATAATTGTGATACACTTTATAAGATTAGTATATTGTTACATCGTAAGCATTCGGTTTCATTTTGAATTCGTGGATATTTGAGATCACTAACTTAATTTCTCCAACATGACTGTGTTATGGCAAGCCGTTTTATCACTTTTACAATCATTCTTTTCCACATATGTGAAATTCTTTTCCACATATGTAAAATGAATTATTTATTTTACATATGTGGAAAAGAATGGAAAAGAATTCAACATATGTATAATAAAGGTATAAGTAATAAAACGGCTTGCCATACTGTACGGGTCGTTATATATGCATCATATTCCTGGTTTTAAAGGAGATTAGGTGTTTGTATTATAATAGTCTTCCATTCAGTTTCTGTTCATCGCTCAGTTTGATCCGTTTTCAGTACTTTTGCTTTTCTTCTATATAGGCCCTATACAATAGAAGTGATTTTTTTGTGTTCGGTTTTCAAACACAGTCGTGTATGGGTATAGTGTAAAGTTGATTAAATGTTTTATTCAAAATTACATTACAATTTCTTTTTTTCGTGTTCACAATATGTGACACATTACTTAATGGCGATAATGGCTTTTTGGAAGACTTATGTGTAAAGTCTATAGCTTTAAATAACACTTGTCCAGTTTTTAGGTATTAAAAAAAAACAACTTAAATATAGCTTTAAGCAATATATAGCAGTTTAATGTGCGTTACCTAAATGCGAGAGAAAACCTGCACTTCTTTACGGCATGCATGGAGTAAACTATAAGCATATTATTCGATTTGTTTCGTTCCTTAACAATAATGTAATATACGAAACATGCATATCAGATGTTAAACACATTGTTTGAAGGACCAGTGTAAAACTCAGTACCGTTTAACACATATACAATTTAAAATAGCACAGAAAAACTACCGATATTCTAAGAATTAAAGATAAGTTTAACCTTTGAAGAATAATGTAGATGACTATACGTTGTCAAAACGTAGAGAAATAAAACTTCTTAGTTGTTAATCAACGAAAAATGCCCATTGAATTTGGAATTCGTTTTGCACAAAATGAAGAGATACTATAATATTGGCTCAGGTGAAATAGAGTTAGTTATTAAAGGTTTTAGATTCACATATTAGAATGTTTAAAGAAATTGATAAATGTGACCTGAAATCCTTTAGACCTGTATATTGACCATGTACACAAACACTAATATTCCTTAACATCTTAAGGAAAACGTTAAGGAATATCGCTCGAATAAAGCATCAGCGGAATATTACACAAATTTCAAGGAGTTGAAGAATGACATAGTCTCGGGACCAAGGATGATTCCAAACATATTTATGGATTATCCTTAAGCAGTTACGACAAATTCAACATAAGTTAAGATAGGGAAAATTCCACATTAAAGACGTTATGGAATTGGCTGAACAAAAACAAAAAGGGAGAGATAGAAAAGCAAGCGACCGTGACAGTATAATTCAAGTTAATAAGTGTAATGTATTCCAGTTCCTTGATTAGTATTGCATGCTGTGTTTAGTTTAGTTTGTAATAATAACTTTCAACTTAAGTTAAAATTTTTTAAACCCTATTTCCTATAAAGTAGTATAATCCATCCCCGTCAATGAAATACCGGGAAGACTTTCGCCTATTTGTGCTGTGACCCTGACCCCCTCCCCCCTCTCTTAAAAAAAGTATCCATCCACCCTTGATGTCAAGTTAATAGACTTCTGTTTGATTTTATAGAAGTATATTTAGAAATTATAATAATCACGATTTCTGTTTTTCGGTTATATCTGGGACTATACAACCTACATTTACAGTATAGATTTCCTCACGTCTCTATATAAGAGCCATAGCATGATAGCAGTGCAAATGAAACAAATAATTGTGATCAATATCAAAATTAATTATTCTCCTACTGTATATGCACTGTTTCACTGATTAATTTTAACTGCAAAAATAAAATTGGCTTTAAATGACTAGAAAATAACTTTTGTATTTAATTAAAAACATAGAATGATTGTAGCCTTAAACAACAGGCATTTTCTTTTGGCGATTGTAAATATAAAACGGCCAAAGAAAATGGGGAAGGGTAGACGTCATTTGAGACTAAACTGATTGTAAATTATGCCCAGAGTCAGCTCTCGATCTCGTGGAGAAGACAAGTCGCGTGGGAACTGAAAGCGATATAACAACGCACAGAGGAAGAGCGTCATAAATATAGGGCGTTAATTGTTACGCTTAAACACTCTTGTCATAACTATCTTTGAGACTTTGTTACGTCAAGACGTCTTTGAAGCGTCGCGTAACAACAACAGACTATAGCTGACGCCGGTACAATAGGTGGAAACACGTGACCACGTTTGTTGCCTAGATACTGCAGAATTGCTTCTGTGTATTACTTACTCAAGACAGCGTGCGTAAGATTAAAAAAAGTGTACACAGCTTGCACGACGAGTGTATATTCGAGTGCTATATAGGAAGTCGATCTGGTGAGTGAATTGCAAACAGTATTAGCCGTTTATTTTTTAATCTATATAGTTTTATGGATGTTGTTTTAATTAATTAGTTTTGACTTAATGATGAAGTAAGCTTATATGATGGGCCTCGTTACGTAATGTATATGTATACATTCTAGACCACTTCATCGTGGTCTAGTGTAGAACTATAATCGCTTTGACTAAATGTAGAGCGGTCGGTTGACAAGAGCTTGCTGCTCATTTGTGCTTTATATATGTTTTTGTGATGCTTTTGTGATGCGTTTTGTGTTAGCCTTGTCTTGTCATTGGTTTCAGCATTTAACGTTAAATATGACTTCCTTTAGCCATCGAAGTGCATGGCCTGCTATGAAAGATTACCGTAAAGCGTGGCGTAAAACATCCCTCCTAGTCTAATTAAAATCAGATCTAAAAAACGCTCCACGTAGGCCTATTGCGATAAACAAACGTGGGGAGCAGTTTACGGTATCCATATCACCCATTCGGTACACTATATATATGTGCTGGCCCGGACCAGTATCATTCAGTTGCAGATCATCAATCTGTGTTGTAAAGTTTATTTGATAACCTTTTTTTGCTAACCGTATTACCTTATAGTTACATACTAAATTAATCATCTCTATAGCACAAAGTTTAATAATGGTATACAAGTTGGAGAATAGACTAAAAATTATTAATGTCTATGCGAGCTGTGCATTCCCGGAAGAAGCATGTACAGGTATCAGGTATATTTCGCGCAAAACCATTCTGTATTTGTTTTGTATAATATGCAATTAGCAATAGGCCACGTGTACATCTGAAAACAACCAATTGAATACTTGAACATACAGAAAATGGTACTTATATGTACTAATAAATCATAATTTATGTTTATTTAAATGCTTTCCTTCAGTGAGTTAGATGGCAGATCCGGGAGATGACCCTCCCCCGGGGCAAGAAGGTGAAAGGCGTATTGTCTATGGGCCGTTACGTAGACGTAAGTTTCTATTCAGATTCAGTCAGTTTTCGTCTAATTTTCAATACGAATGGAATTAGTATAATTGTGATGTATCTTTTTAAGCATAGATTTTTTACCAATCGTCAAGGCATATTTAATTTATTTTCGTCAATTAAAATTATTTTAAATCACATTTGATATACAAATATGTATATATATATATATGTATTATATATTTAATAATAAAAAAAATCGCCATCTTTACTGGGTTAGAATTCGGTACCAATTCCTCCGTTGACCTCTGTGCTCAGACAGTGGAGTGTTGTGCCTGTTACCCAAATGTCCCGGATTCGATGGTGGAGTAGAGGCGAGAAAATTTTCTCCATCGTTATATTTACTACATATATATATCCATTACAGGCGGCACGTATGAGGATCACGGAGATTATATTGAAGAAAGAAGTCGGGAAGTTACTCATGGTGAGACTTTTCACACAAAAAAAAAACAAAAACACCCTTAGCTCCTCCAAAAAGACAACACCCCACCCCCCTTTTAAAATAAGTCAAAAACAAAAACATCCTTAGCACCCCCTAAAACAAAACACCCCCTTAACCCCCTTTCAAAATAAGCCCCCCCCCCCCACCCTTAGCGCCCCCTAAACCAAAACACCCCCCTAACCCCTTCCAAATAAAACAAAAAGCAAACCTTAAAACTAAAAGTAATATTCCCCTAGTAAAATTACCAATGAAATGCAGATTTTTATATTAAAGAAATAAAATGGTACCACTCAAATGATCTGAAAGAAACATAGGCCTACTGTTTGATACTTTTCAATAATTACCTGACAAAACGGGATATACATTGTTTCTAACGGTTTTCTAATTATTCCAAGTTTAATATTGATTGCATCAGGGCGTGTTCTTTCTATTTTTGTCCCTCAAAGAGTTTCCTTTTCACCTCTTTTAATGGAATGTTAAGCAATAGGTATAATTGTCCGTAGCCCTGAGATATTATCAATAAGGAGCTTTAATTTACTTTTTTATTTCAGTTGCCCGTATTGGGGCTCGGGGAGATGTTATCGACGAAGCCGTAGTGCCAGGTAGGTCGGCTTTCAATTTATTCCGAAGGTTTAGTCCCGACATTAATTACCCACATAAAGGTATTCATTGCAGACGGCATATCGCAGATTCTTTATGTTCATGGGTGGAAAGGAAACTTTAAGAAGTCGTACATTCGGCGACATTTTTTTAGCACGCTTTACAGCCTGGGTATTGTTTCTCAAAGCAATCTTAGCCTAAGATGATCTTAAATACAATCCCGATCCAATAGTTTAACAACTGGTTGCATGCCAATTAAGATATACTTTTAAACAATCAAAGATTACGATCGCTTTGTGGAACGGAGCCTGGGTGTTAGTTTCTATTCAGATAAGGGTAGATCTGATATTTTCGTGACTGGAAATGAAACTTTCAGGCCTCGCCTGGAGAATTTTTTATGTTCGCGTCACCCTCAAAAGTCCTAATCTATTGCATGATGTTTTCGCCAAAAAGGTTTGTCCATCGTAATTCTCCATTAAAACCTTTGTGATCAAATGCATCATGCTAAAATAATAGGCCTCTACGATTCTGGAAAATGTTGTTAGGTCTGGACCTATGTGGAAGTCGTTACGTATAGCTCAACATTTTTCAAGAAAACAACAATAAAAATCAAAGCGGAAATACGTCTGACAATTGCAAGTTAACGTTTCACTTCTATATGAAGTCGTGCGTAAATACGCCTATAATACTATGCATGAAAAACGGCTATCAATGTGCGTGATGTGCCTTTAGGTAACAAAAGCTTACCTCGCTATAACCTTGAAAGGGTTTGAAAAAAAATATATTTGTTAATTGCGTTTAAATCTTGCGCAAACTTTATTTTAAGAGTGTTTTTAATGAATAAAGGCGAAATAAAAAAGTGATTTACGGTATTTGGTGGGAGATTTTTGTTTCATGAGACTCGTTAAATTTCCAAACGGCATCTTGTCAATCAGGACTTAATCTCCGTTATTATTCGAGATAACGACGAAGATATCCTAATCTTAGTCTATGTGTATTTGCTCGCTATTTTCCTTCTAGTTTCAGAAACACTAGAAGCCGACGAGAAAACATTGAATGCCAAGGGAATATCGTTTAGGAGTGTCTAGACTTAGTGCAAATTTCCTAGTTACATATTTCATGTTATTTGAGCTTTTTGAGGTATAGCACGACAAATCTCTGTCATGTGAAAACTTGAGAGCCAGGATTACCAACACCGGCAAGTCCGGCATATGATGGAATAATAAAAATACCTTTGAGCAAAAAGCTTGATTCGCTGTAGAAAGTTGACCAAATGAATTCACATACTTTTATTCATAATGCGAATGTTAAATACACTGAATTCTTAAAGATTGTAACAAAAATTAAATTATTATTTTCTTTTTTTCTTTCTTGATATGTTAGGACTTGTGAGGCTTGCTGCAGCAATGGAGAGGATGTCGGTCCCTCCAATTCCCACCAATAGTAAGTATGGTCTTCACTATTTCTGTGCATAAATATTTTTTGGATGAAGCCGTAAAGCCGGGTAGGTTAAAGTTTCGTGTATCAGAAACCCCCTTACAGTTCTACAAAGCCATATTTTGCCCATGTTCATGGCGACCAGGCGCTCGTTTCATAAAGCGATCTTATCTTAAGTTGAACGTTACTGTCATGGCAACACAATGTCTTCAGTGCTGGTCGTCATGGTAATTATGGTTTGCGTAAGCTAAGATCGTTTTGTGAAACAGGTCCAAGGATTGGATGTATTGTGTCGTCATGGTACTTAAGATCGCTTTGTGGAACAATGTCCTAAGTTGATCTTAATTTCCAGTTCAACCAAATACCTTTTGTACTGATCGCCATGGAAATTGAGATGAAGTAAGACTAAGACTCTAATGTGGAACGGGCTCCAGACCTTAATTCCGTACTAATATGATACATATGAGTGCGGCGTCAACAGCATAGGCGCGTCCATATATTGGCCGTCCTAGTCAGAGTCTTAATGTCGAATCCCGGTGGAGGCAAACAAGAATTTCTGTCTATACAATATAATTATATATCGAAGGGGTTAATTGAGCCTTATATTTATTTGTATAAAAATATATCTTCAGTTTCTACTCTTATATACACTATTAATAGATCACAGAAACGAAATTTTTTTCGTATTTTGAAACTTGGTTAAAAATATGAATCAGATGTTGTTTAAACTTTGGAAATCTTGGCCACATTTAATAAGTTCGTATTCTTTAGGTGAAGATAGCATCACACCAGAGGAATCTGTCGCCGTTGAAGAAACTGCAGGGACATCAAGGGTAAAGCATGTTTACTTAAAATAAATTTTTAGCTAACATTGCTATCTTCTGCTTTAGGTGGAATTTGGATGTAAAAGTTATCAATGTCATGCTAGGGCAGTGCTAGTCGAAAATATTTCCTATAATTAACTGATCGCAGTATTGAATGCCATGTCCACCTGTTTACTTAAAAGCATGATTGATTCACCTGGCACATACACCATTTTTAAAATTAGAAGTTTCAAGGTCTTGCTGTACACATTGGGCTCAAAATGAACCATTTCTTTTTATCGCTTGGATTAAAAGTTAGATATTCAAACTATATGTTGGTGAGAAAAAAAATTCAAAATTCTTATTACAAACAGTTAAATGGGAGCTTATTATTTAGTTTTCCCGTGGAAATTCAAGTTGGGAAACTTTAATTGTCTATTTCTGGCACTTCATTTTAAAGCAGACTCTTCATTTTCCAAGGCGTATTTCTAGAAAACTATTTATGTTGGAAACTTCACAGTTGTACCATTGTAAAGAAAGAGCACTATGCAATCTAGTAAACGGCGCATTTTGTTTAAAATGTTTTCTGAAATTTGTATTTTACATTTTTATAAGACTTTCCAAGGTGGAATAGATAAAAAAATCACTGGAATCGTTATGATAAAAAAACAACGTTTACTAGTTCAAAGACTTTGCTACTCGGTCAACTAATTTATTGAGTCTTATCCTTATTGCACTTCGAGAAATAAACCATGAACATACAGCCTATTAGGGGTCCAGCAAGACCTTAATGTTTTTCCTTGTAGGTCTAAATGTATTAAGAAAAAGCCGAGATGCATAGATCCAATGTTTCAATTGTTTTCCTCCTATATGGGAAATCGCGGGCGGTTGGAGGGAGCTTCATGTTGCCCGGGTGCTCTCAGAGCTAAAGGGGAACAGGAAGCCGATCTGTTTGTGGCATCTGTATTACGTCTTGTTGTTGTCGTACTGTATTTGTCCCGTCCTGTCTTTGTTTGTTGCCAGTGGTGTCGAGGGTGGTTTCCTTCACCCGTTGGGCTGGCACGTCATTAGATAAGTGAAATACCCTTGAGTACGACGTTAAACCCCCAATCAAGCAAACAAACAACCTGATGCCCTTTTGCTCTCACAGCTAAAGAGGAACAGGAAGCCGATTTGTTTGTTATGTGGTGTTTGTTGCCAGTGGTGTCAAGGGTAGTCACAATTCATTCGCCCATAATTGGGCTGGCACGCCGTCGTGTAAGTGGAATAACCTTAAATACGGCGTTGGTAAAACAGTTGAGGTGCGGGTAAAGCCAATTAATCGTGCACCTAGCTCGAGAGCACGGTTTATTCAAGTTAGGGCGAATAACAAAAAGACGCCTGCACAAGTGCACGTGTCGGGTTTAGTGCTGCCTTACACATCCTCATTTCCCTCGTTTACTGCTAGTATAATGAATGATACACCTGTTACTCTTATTGTTGAAACACTGAAAGCTGTTTGAAATACCTAGCAGTCCTCGTCAATAAGGTCAAACATAAACCCTATTACAAATAAGAGTAGCATTAAACTACAGCGCACTGCATAGCCACATTCAAGTTATTTTTTACTTTTTTTTTTATAGATAGCTAGACTTGTTTAACAAGTCGAAACGCCCGTAATAACTGGTCAGAACAGAGCAAGTTTTGATACACGTATTCATTTAACTAGGCGTGTGTAGTAGGCCTATTCTTCAAGCAGAAAATGGCTGTGTAAGGTCTGTAAATACCTTTTCATTGTGCGACCAATGTTAATACAGTCCTGTGCCTTAAGGCTGCTATGCAAAGGTAGGAAATTGTAGCAGGCCTCGGCTTGTCATTTGTTCAAAAGTAAGAATATTTTACGAGTTCGTGCTTAATTCTACAATGTCTACTTTTGTTATAGTGGCATAGTGGGTCATAATGAAACGAAGCGTCTGTAGTTAGCCTTAATCACTACACAGTGACATTTATAGCCGGTTTCGTCGCAATGCAGTGGGCTTGCTTATAGACGGTAAACTAGGGCAACTTGTACTATGTTAATACAGTGTATTCAGGCTTACAAATTCGTTGTTCCGCTAGGTGAATATAAGATTATTCGTTCAATTAATATTTGCGTTTTGCTTATTTTTTTATCAGGGACCAAATTTGACAAAACGGCAAAGAAAAGAAGGCGATTTTAACGGTAATGGAGTATTTGATTCTAGCTGCGAAGTGGAGGACAGTGCACTATCCAAAACATCCCTCCATGAACGGTACATCCCGAGACACGCTCAACTTCTGTCGAAACAAGTGGAGCTAAAACCCGTGCAGTATTCTGAAACCATGACGGTGTCAGCGGTGCCTAACTACGAAGAAAGATACGTCAGCACTTGGGTGGATGTTGGTAATAAGAGGCGGTTCAACGAGAAAGTGAATTTCGAACCCGTCCTAAGCCCTGTGAACTACGCATCATCGATAATATGCTATCGGAATAGTACGCGGAAGAAATATCTCAGCCATGTTGACTATGAACCTCGTGTTCGACCTCGGCGATTTTCGGATTCACTGTTTGTATTCCCGAAATCTGCCGAAACAACATATCTTTCCGTTTTGGATTACCATATCGACGAATGCAGACGATGGTTCAAATCAAGTGTGGAACTTAAAGCCAAAACTTACACAACTTCCAGAATACAGCATGAAAAACCAGTCACGCCTAGATACAGCGTGACGGTTACCAAGCAACCGAAAGAAATTGTTGATAGCCATGAGCAACAGGAAGCTGTGGTTACTATGCCTTCACAAACAAATGATTTTATTCGAAAAAAGTTGGCTAATGGAGGTACAAATGGATTTAACCATCAGGTGAATGGGGATTTAAAAGATGACAACGATAATTATTATGATGATTCCGAATGTTAATGGCTTCATTATTTTATTGAATTAATTGGATTTTATTATTACCAGATGCAGCCGTATTAAACTATCACTATGAGTGGTAAGGTGTCTATCCCAAACCATAAACATTATAAACTACAGCATCAGTTCGTTGCGTCCAAAATAATATTGTTCTATTGACCAATCATCACCAATCCTGTACCTAAGAACAGATTTTTTTTTACAAAACGAAAAGTATTCCAGCAATAAATCTGGATATTTACACGGGATTCCCGAGAGACATACGCTAACGACAACTCTATACGGAATTGATGAGCCTTCGATTCTACATAAAGAATTAGGGTGAATGATAAAATATACTTACCAGTAATACTTAAAATATTGCAATTCCTGTTGTAAGACTCCAAGATGTTGACGGAGATAACAGAGGGTGAAAGGGCCGACAACTCTGGTGGAGATTGTGCTATCGACATGGCTTTCGGGCATACATAGCTCTACAATTTACCCACAAGGAAATTGTGACTTTTACCTATAGCATTCACAAATTGTCTCCAATAGCAGCATCTCTTTGGTGAATAGCAGTTTATACATCATTGCGTATATATTTGAATTTTCGTTATGCATATTAAGCGGACTTTTTATTTGCTTTGTAGGTTACTAGTAAGCTGTACTGTATGTCAAAACAGTTGTAGGCCTATGGATTTTTATTTTTTTTAATTTTTTTTTTTTACAAAAGTAGAGAGGAAGAAAAATAGTGCATGCCTCCCCCGCTAAAGGTGCATTCCCAGGGCATGATTTGTAGCCACGACTTTGAGGGATTCCCCTTACTAAAATCAGATCGATTGGTTCAGAAAAATGTAGGCCTATTTATACACCTTTCGACCAATTAAAAGCCGCAAATAGGGGGAATCGTCTGAAATCGTTACTACAAATCTCATTGTGAGAATATACCTTTAAGGCGCATTCCTACGGTGTGACTTTGTTGCAACGATTTCTGAGCAATTCCGTTTTTTGCGGTGTTCTGATTGGTCGACTGATTCGTACTTGTTTATCGTCCAGTCAAAATGCTGCAAATGAAAGGAATCTTCTCATGTCATAACTACAAATCGTTGGGTGAGAATACACCTTTACCGAATTCGGTCGTCTGATTGACAAAGATTACACTCTTAGTGTGCATTCTTATATTAGTGACTACTTCTTTTCGTCGTGACTTCGACTCTATTGTATGAACCAGCCATCTTGTGATAATGTAAAATTATTGTCAGCAATTGTGATACCTCATTCTGTGCACTAAATATTGGGGCACACAGGGGCCTACTTAGCTATCAAATGAAACACTGGCTGCAGAGACCAGTCTCACTTTGTTGATGACGGGGAACCGAAAGGGCTACAGCTCTGCTAAATGTCTTCAGATGAATGTTTTCCTGCTCATGCGCCTGTTCGGAAGAGCTGTGACAAAGAAAGTGAAGTTTTACCGCCACGGTCCATGATTCATCAGTCAAAGCTTATTGAGTCGCACCACTGTAACAGCGAAGTTCGCCTGTACGATCGGCTTCAAATATAGTTGCGAAAGTTTATCTAAAACATTTATTTCATGCATAATAATTTAATTTAATTCCATCGGTTTCACCATGCATATTTTGCAGAAAATACAAAACAGTGTGTTTATGGTAATCACGGGAGGTAACTCCTGTTGATTTACTTTTATCATCATGACAAGACTGAGTTATCCACGAGTTTATTGTTTATCTCTGAAGGCTATTCTTGTGTGGATAGGATGACGTCATTACAGCTACATTATTATTAAATTACTTAGAGTACAAAATTTGCATACTTTGTAACAAGTCATACAGAAGAAAAGAACGGTGTTTTGTTCAACATTTGATTTTACCCAAGAAACGCGCTTGAGTGGCGTTTTTTTTTTTTTTTTTTTTTTTGGGGGGGTATAAATCTGCAGAGCACTTTCATTTCCACAAAACATCCGGCGGTTAACATTACACGATTTCGTGTAATAGTATTGCTTCCATTCAGTTTTTAGGTCATGTCGGAACATCCTATCATCCTAAATATATTAAAGGGAAATGAATTTCAACACTGATACATGTAAAGCTTGTATTTTCTTACTTATTTTATAGGCCTACCTTTATAGCAAAGACTATAATATTAATTAGCCCATGTGATGATTCCTAGCTTTTTGAATGAATCTACTTACTTTGAGTTACTAATCGATGTGAAATAAAATATAATGGAATGTTTGGCTTAATGATACCCAGAGTCTATGTTAGTGTCGATTGTTTTGTATATTTTTTTAGGAACTTTGTGTAACGGATAATTGTTATGAATTTAGTTTTTTAATCCTATCGTCAGAAATGCATAAGACATTTTTTTTTCAATTTTCATGCCACATTTTCATTGAATCTCATTATCGGTTATTGATAAAATCATATTTTGGTTGAAGTGCTTTTTGTTCGTCGCTTTTTATTGTATATTGAATTGAAGGAGTTAAATAAAATTGAGTTATACTTCAAAAGATATTATATATATTCTGCGCATTTGTAACCAGAAATAGTACGGGTCGTTGGCGAGAGGTTTCTGTTTGCCCATGGCACTTGGCACAAACAGAATCTGATTTATTTGTCCTCGAGACTGAAATGTCCTGTCTCTGTGATTATCCTGTCCTGATTATGTTGCCAGTTGTGTTGAGGGTGGGTTTCTTCACCAATTGCGCTTGCACGCCGTCGAAAATGAGTAACAAATACAGCAACCTTAAGTATGGTGTTAAACGCCAGTCGAAGCAGATTATTGGTTTCTTAAAATAAAGGAAGCCTCAAATATTCATGATATATATTCTAGATTCCTGCAGATTATACAGACATCGTGGGGAACCCAGCGGGCAAAACTGGCAGAAATCATGGGGTAAAGAGGAGATTTGTCACGTGGTAACCATGTTGATTTTCAGTGACCTATACAAATAAATATGACGTGATGATTTCCACGAGATGTAAACGAGAACCCATTTAACACATGATTTTCCCACGGAATGTAGACAAAAAGTTCTATACACATGATATACACAGGAATTGTACACCTCTTTGACACGGACTATTTTCCTGCATATACATAAGAATTGTACACATATGTAACTCGTGAGGGCCCGGGGCCGTCGCTTACTGGTAGCGCGTGTGCGCTTACTATTCCTGCTCCCAATGTACCGTTAACGGGATCGAGTCCGTCTGTCGACCATCGGGTATATGAGTGAGTCACAAAATGTGGCTCCAGCAATCGTGGGGCGGTTTTAACGATTTTTTTTTTATTTCTGGTTAACCACCATTATATGAAGCAAGGGACAGTGTGAAGTGGACAATATATCGTCATAGAAGTGAAATATCCTTGAGTACGATGTTTAACCCCAATCAAACAAATTAACACGGGATATTTTATAAGGAATAATATAAAATGCTAATATGCGTGTATTCATGTCATTTGTTTTGGTTGATGTGCTACTTTAGGTTGCTGGTTATCATTTGGGGCGCTGGTCGTTATACTTTGGGTTCATACAACAAGTAGTTTGATTGATTGACAACAAGTAGACTCGAACACGTGAAAAAATGCACAAAAAAGACCCGACCACCAGCACGCGAGCGAGTGACGTCATGACAACAGCAGGGAGCGTTGGATGGAAAACAAATCGCAGGTGTGCTCGTTGTGTAAGAATTCGGGGTTTGGTGGGACTGGAAGTTAAACAACTTCAGGTTAAACGGAGTCCTGGGAAGATTTATGAGCCATTTAAGAAGACCAGGCGTCAACCTTTAAGTTTAACTTTGCCTGCGGCATCGTGAAACCAATAGGGTCCGGTATTACTACCCCGGCATCAACAGCGCCTGGGTGTTGCCCTGTCCACATCCTATACAGAACAGGGCGACGTTAACAACAATTGTGGAGGAGAATACTATCTACACACGATGCAATGAACTCTGGTGGACTTCAACGTCCTGCCACGAAGCCGTCACTAACGTTGTGTTATACATCAGCAAACTACCAGAGATCATGATAAGTACAACTGTCATCACTATCTTTTCCTACTTCCCGATCGACAACAGAGGCCTCTACTGTCTAACCAGCGGCTGGAATGGTCCATACAAGGACAACCTCAGCTTTTTTGCTGTCTGGCTATCCACCTAGATGCAACACCATGGACAGTGTGTGGCGCCCAGGCACAGCGCTACTTCCAGCTGTCCATGCATGACCGATGGTGAGATGGAGGCCAAACACTTTCGCGGGGTACCTATCAGTCGTCTGGACCGTGCGTAGACGTTATTCCACCTCAACATTGAAGTCTACGAACTCAATGTGTTTGCTTGCGTTGGGTTGTTGGGTTAGCGCGCTTCCACTATGGCGCGCAACCTCCATCATCTCCACTCCAGCCATGTGAATTGCAATTAGGGGCCTGTACGCTACCAGTACCAGTGCCATCAGTGCGGTAAGCGCTCATATGATGTACTCTGTTACGATAAAACATGCCATGTGTCTATAGAGAAGCATTACCCTGGCGATATGATTTAGAACACCCCAACGATATTTGACGACCTAATCGAGGAAGGCATGTCTATACCCAACGGAGAGCTGTATTTGCCGTACCGAGCCTGTTTTGATTTCGAAACCTACCTACAACCCTTATTGACTGTCGACTCCACTACCAGTAAAACCATTTGGGTCGATCATATGCCGATCAGTGTCAGTGTCAACTTCAGCGTACCATGCTACCAACAATCTCGATGTTTTGTCTCCGGCGGTAACCCTTAGAAGATGATTGCGATTTCCATGGAGTACCTCAACGAGATCAGTGCTGTGAGTTACTAACGTATGAAGTTTGAGAGAGTGTTAGCCGTGCTAGACGCCGGGATTCAAATCCGGATGCCAGGTCATCTTAAACCTTAGCCCCCCCTGCGTGTTGAAGAACAAACTATTGAACTATATAACTTCTCGTTCCAGGGTTCAACACAGGGCGCTATGGCTTCAAGATGGGGAAGTGTTACATCGGCAGACGTTGAAATATGGGATTAAAAAACACAACCCTTCTGTCCCCGACCTGACACTACGCTGCGTCTTCAAAGAACTGTCTTCGTCGGTGGGCCTTCGTTCATCTTTACCCTCCACCAAGGCGCCGTGGTCACCAGCATACGCAGTGGGAATTCGTGCCAAAAGATTGTGTTGTTTTGAACACATGATTTTTTAATTGATTATATCACGTTAGAATTTTTGTCTCACGTCAATTTATGTTATTGTAGGTGAGCTTGGTCAAAACGCTCAATTCAGAAATCTTCAGCCATGTATGTTGTTCAAAATGACCTGTCCTCAAATTATTTGTCCTGTAAGATTTGGTTTTCATCACATAACATAGCACACCGGAAAGGTCATATAACGATTTTGTCGTGTATCAAAGCATACAGGAAACGTGATGAAGACAAACCGAAACATATCATTCTAAACCAGCCACCAAAAGGGCTGGAGTAATTACTTTCATACACATTGGCTCACCGCACGTCTCAACTTTCACGATGTTAACAATAAATGATTCCTGACGTTTCCGGTGTGCTGTGTTAAATGACAAAAACTTAATCTTAAACGTCATGTCATTTTGAACAACATACACGACGAAAACTTTCTGATGCGTTTATTTTGACCAAAGATCACATTAGATAACAACAGTTGACGTGAGACACTGTGACGTGATTTTTTTTTTTTTTTGAAATGCGGCGGTTTGATTGGCTGGTTTAACACCTAGTCATGCAGTGTCGACTTAAGACGCATTTGACACTCCATACGTTTTGGTAGCACACCCATGAACAAATTATGTTCGCAGACGGCTGTTTGTTTTGAGGAACAGCGAAGTTTTTGCCACTTGATCCGCCTCCACCAAATCCGTACCATATCCCATGACGATTTTCGCTTTGACATATGAAAAAGTCAAATGAGGTACTTGTCAGCGTTGGTAATGCGGAATTCCACAGGACCGCCGTCCTTGATGATGACCACTGAGTTGTAAAGCTAAGAACTTAGCGATCCATCTCAACTCTACCAGCATCTCACTGCAACTGGCTGTAACTGAATTCCCCAGATTACAGTCAATAAGCCCGTTTTTCCTATGGCTACAACTATTTGCAGTTGATCGCAAGCGAGTTGAGCAAGTTCTACTTTCCCGCAACTGGCTGCGATCCATCAAAACAAAACACATCACATGACATGATGAATCACATGGCCACGGAAATACCACACGTGAAGGAGTTGTTAAAATATGAAATACTTACTGACAAATTTAATGCCTTCGTCCGTTTGTGAATACAGCTGTTGGCCCTCCGTAGCAACGATGCCCTCAAAGGCGTCGATCAGCTGAGCCCTCGTTTTGGTCCGAATCGGTACGACCAAAGCGAATTTGGAGAAGAGGTCGATACAGGAGAGGAGATAGAGATAACCGTCGTTGTGTTTGTCCAAGCTTTTCATGACAATCAAATCCGCTTGTCACTGGCTGTCATAAGCTCCGACCATAACCCAATTCGGTCGAAAGTGCCGTCGGGCGGGTAGTTGTAATGTGTAGGAGGGTTGTCTTTTAAACCATTTAGTCTAGTGTTTCGCTGTGCCCTCCCCATCTTCTGTCTACCCACGCTGACCGCCTGATAAGCATGGTCGCGCTGCTTTTGTTAACATTAACCGCCAAAAAACCATTGACGACACACGTGAGACACAACCCCATGCAATGAGCACCGCTACCGGTGTGGCTGTTCGCCTTATCGTTGTTCGTGACAAGTCGTCAAGCGCAGGTTACACGGTGTGTTTGTGTAGTGGCGTCTGGCGCAAGGGTGTTGTGCTTGATCCCTCTCGTCTTCGCTGAATTGTTTCAAAACGATTAAACGTCCAAAATTCGCACAACCATCGTCAACACAAAGGTTTGTCGGCCTTAAGTTCGTTAATCCTGCACCAAGGCAACCATGCGCACGCAATGAAATATGGCGTCCTTCATAACATCGAAAGGGTCGACTGCACACTGAGCACAACACAACAGAAGCACGCCTGTTATACCGTGTGGTAAGCGTGGTCGCGCTGCTTAACCTGTTAGACGTGGTGAGGGTTTGAAGCCTGGACGTGCTGGCGCAGGCTGTGGTGATGTTGGAGGGATGAGGGCCCTCTCGTTTATTTTCTCAACTGAGGTTGACAGCGTCGTGATTGTTGGCGTAGCCAGGCGGGTGGTAGACAGGGAGAGACAAAAACAGAATCTTACATGGCATCTTTGACATGTAGAATGTATTAACTCTGTCTTGTCAACAGGACAGTCATACTAAGTTTGATTCGACTTCCACAAAGAGTTTTCAAATTAACATACAGAACTGGAATTTAAACTTTAAACCTGTAGGCTGACACACGCCAACAAACCAACCCCAAGTAATGTCTTGTCACACCAAACACTCATATTAAGATTGATTCGAATTCCATAAGAAGTTTTCAAATAAACATACTGAAACAAAATTTAGACTTTACCATCAGGTGGCGTCATCGGTAGGTCCGACATCCGCCCAAAATAATGCCAAGTCACGTCTTGTAACATGGAACAATCATATAAAGTTTGATTCGAATCCCACAAGAAGTTTTCAAATTAACAATCAGAAACGAAATTTAGACTTTGCCACGAGGTGCCGCCACCGGTAGTCCGAAATCTGCCAAAAATAATCCCAAGCCACGTCTTGTAACATGGAACAATCTTATTAAGTTTGATTTCAATTCCACAAGAAGTTTTCTGCAGAATACTCCCTCGGCTTCCTCGGTCGATCGTAAGAGGCGAGAAAAGAGGTTGCTTTCTGTTACCCTGGTGTTCGCAGAGCTAAAGGGTAACGGAAAGCAGATTTGTTTGTGGTGTTCTGTATTTGTGTCCGTCGTCATATAAGTGAAATACCCTTGAGTATGACGTTAAACACCAGTCAAACAAAAAACAAACCTTTCAATAGGTTGAATAGTGTGGGTTGTGCGTAAATCAGGGGCTGGTTGCTCAAAGCAATATTAAATTTAACCCTGTATTTGATGACATCACGCCATGTTGTATCTCTAACCTGGTATTAGTGATCTAATCTGGTGTAAGCTGCTAATACTCTTTCAAGCAACCGGCCCCAGATCAAAATAGATCCCAGTCTTTTCATTGTCATGTTATTATCTTACGCAAACAGATACCTCATGGTGTTTGATTGGTTTGCGTAATTTTCCAAGCACAGTGCCGCTTCCCAAACCAGACTTGTAAATGCTGCAGTGCACAGGAAACTTGTTCTCAGTTTTCAACATGTCTTGTCCTAGATCCCGGTATCCAGCATATTCAATTTGGACAATACATCACAATGTGCAACAAAATACATTACTTCTGCAGGCCTATCTTGTCTCAGCTTGATTGGGTGTTTGCCATAGCCTTATGTAAGCTGGATTTCTACTGGTCAGCTGGGATCATGACTTTATATGAACCTGAGCAAACACTAATTGGTCAATGTTTGCTTAAGATCATTTCATATTACAGACAAAAGACAGGGAGCTATTTTGATTGGATTTTAAAATTATTCAGTACACCAAGGGCTTGGGCAAAGGGGTGTGCACCCGTCCTTTTGACAACCGGAATTGAGCAATTACCTCATTAAGAAACTTTACCATCCAGGAGATAAGGAAACTGTTAAAAAAAAAAAAAAAAATGGATACCCAGTTACTTGCATGTAAAAATAATGAAACAAAATGATCATTTTGGGCACCATACTTTTGATTTCTGGCTAAGCCCCTTGAGTACACTGCTATCATATAAATGCAATACTGTTGAGCATGGCAATCAATCAATCAATCAATCAATCAATCAATCAATCAATCAATCAATCAATCAATCTCTTTGTTAACAGAAGCAAGAAAGCCAAAGCAGAGGCCTGTAAACTGAACCACATCGAGAAGGAGTTACGCCACTTAGACCACTTACTGACAGCCGATGTGTCACTGATCAGAGATCGAATTGAGGAAGCAAGTGTCGCATTCATGGATGCTCAGTAAGTCATACATACATGTTACTTATAGCCAGGCCAGCCTGGCCAAGGCACAATTGTTAGAAATTTTGTAATTTAAGAAGCAACATGAAGCTGATTAGTTTGTGATATCTTTGTATTACATCTTGTATTATCTTTGTATGTTGCCACAGCGTTGGGGGTGGTTTCCTTCACCCTTGGGCAGGCAGGCATCATGTTAGTGAAATAACCCTAAGTACATTGTTAAACCCCAAACAAACATTGTATTTTTATAACAACAATAATATTTATGATAACTTTATGAAACTCAGGTTGTTATGTCTCAGAGGTGTTATGTAAGTGTTACAAAATAGATTTGTTAAATATTGTCAGCCCTATGTAACTTGCAAAATAAGGTGTCACTGGAATCACTGAATGCTACAGAAATGGCTTATGCAATTACACAGAATTCTCAAATTTAGGGAAGAAGTTCATAGAAATAGGTTAATACCTGGTTAAACTGATTTCCTTTGGGTTGAATTGATTCCGACAAATTTTGTTTTTGTTGACAGAAAGAGATATCAGAAAGCTGAGAAGGAGTTTGTTGAGTCAAAGATTGACCTTCATGATAAAGCCGAGATGAAGGAACAGTTAACAGAACACCTTTACACGATCATTCACCAGAATGAAGTGAGAAAATCACAGAAATTGGCTGCATTAATGACTCAGTTAGAAATGGACGTAGATATGGAGGGAATCGAAGGAACGCTAATTGATTTACCTCCCTTAACATCGTTTAACACAGTCCAGACATTGTCGCCAAATCATGTAACTAACCCTCCATCCTTTCCTTCCACGGAAAATGCAGGATGTCAAATGTCAACCGACCTCCAAGGGACAGAAACCGCTACAAACAAACTAGAACAGCCTTCTAATAAAAGTGACGACAGTCAATTATCAACCAAAACTTTAAATGAAAAAGAATCCAGCCCAACAGAATCTGTCAAAATTACTGAAAGTGAAATTAGTGTTGAAAATGAGGACAAGTCTGCCACTGAAAACTCAAATACATCCCAAGAGAATTCCAACAACGGCAAAATCTGTCAAAATTCTCCCGATTTGATACCAGCCGAAATTCACAGTAATGATAAACCTATTGACAAGTCACCTACAGAGGGTGAAAATCAGTTTCCTAAAAATAGTCCCCCTACATCTACAGAAAGTCTAGAAAATGGGTCCTGAAAATACATCTTGTTTACCATCTCAAAAAGAGACTACTATAAAAAGAAACTCAGTTTATTTTATTAATATATATGTCTATGGTATGCAAGGAAAATTGCATGTACTTAATAGACTCCTCGGAGCTGTGATATATTATCTATTATTTACAGTGTATAGAGGGGCCCGTGGCTTAGTGGTAGCGAGTGCGCTTCCTAAACTGAACCTGCTTCGATTTACCGTTCACCAGATCATGTCCACCTGTCGACCATCAAGTATATGAGAGAGTCACATGGAGTGGCTCCGGCAATCGCGGGTGTGGTTTTTAAGAGGTTTCTTTTCGGTTTTCCACCGTAATAAGGCTGTGTACAGTGTGAAGTGGACAATCTGTTGTCATATAAGTGAAATATCCTTGAGTATGACGTTGAACACCAATCAAACAAATACAGTGTATAGATCTCGCTGTTGTGCATATACACCAGACAGTGTTTGGAAATCTGCCTTTCATAAATCCCTATTTTGAGGGATTTTGGTTATCAAAATTCTAAAAGAAAATCCTATTTTTCCTCTGGTAAAATTCAGAATTTCTACTGGTCATTTTAACCATATTTAGAAACCTGTCTGTCAAAAATGACAGGTCGACAGGCCTCTAGCTAAGACTATGACATCAAGTATGTCAGAGGATGTCACAAAACGACAGCATTTGCATTTCCATTTCAAACAAAGTACAAAATGCAATGACAATGCTGTGGCATCGACTTCTAAAATTTGACTGTTTTGGTCTTATGACAGATGACATGTGTTATTGTGTGCAGATCATTTTGCCAATAAAATCTTTCAGTTTCCAACTTGTGGGTCCGCCTGTCGGCCATCAGGTTTATGAGCGAGTCAGATGTTGTAGCTCCAGCAATCGCAGGGGTGAGTTTTACGAGGTTTCCTCTCGGTTTTCCACCATAAAAAGGTTAGGTGCAATGTGAAGTGGACAATCTCATCGTCCTATAAGTGAAATACCCTTGAGTACGATGCTAAACCCGAATCAAACAAACAAACCAATTTGTTTGCTCTTTATAAAGCCCTGGTAGCTGGTTCTCCAAGAGCTAAGAGGGGGACACAAGGGGGATTATTTATGGTGTCTTCTGAAAGATTTGGGGCTGCCAGCTCTGACTTAGTGGTAGCATGTGTGCTTACTAATCCTAGTTCGATATACCATTTCCAGGATTGAATCCGTCTGTTTACAAGATTTCCTATCCGTTTTCCATCATAATAAGGCACGGTGAAGTGGACAATCCTTCGTCATGTAAGTGAAATACCCTTGAGTATGACTGTATGACATTTAACCCTAATCAAACAAACAAATATGAGAGCCTTTGTTCCCAGTGCTGTTGAGCCTAGTTTATGTTAGCCATTGGTTTAGCATGCTCTCACGTCAGTGAAATAACACCCTCGGGCTAAGGACAGTTTGTTTGAAGAGTAGCCATACAGTCTTTACTTAGTACTGGGAAAAAAATTACCTTTCCAACATTATGAAAACGCTAAACATCTTGGTTGTGCTAGTGTCAATCATTGTTGGAATACACCGTCGTCATATAACTGAAATACCCTTAAGCACGGTGTTAAACACCAATCAATCAATAAGTACATTATTAAACTATCAAACATCACAATTTGTATTCAGAGTAGTTCAGGACAGAATGGCGTTATTTATATAACGTAAAGGTGATCTTGTATTAAACATGACTTAAACAAGCGCAGTTATCATCTCTGTGACTAGAAATATGGTACAAGCGTGACAAAGTGAGGAATAGTGTTATGTCATGAATCCCCTTGTCTGGAGGAGATTGTCTTACCCTTCATTTAAGAGATCTGCTCAAGGAAAATAGTATGAGGCAGTACACTGTGGAATGAACATCATGTAATGTCTTCACTGAGTGGAGACCATGTCCACACATCAAATACCCTATCAAGTAGTATTTTTGTTAATTAATCATTTATTTTAATGACTTTAATATTATGTTTAATTGCGGATAATACATATTTAAGAAAGACAACAGCATTTCTAAAACAAATATAAATTTGTGTTATTAGTTGCTATAACACTAGCAAAAATGTAACAATTATTCAGGAACCAAATTTTATGCAATTTACAGAACAATGGTGGGTTGCTTGAAGCACTATTAAATTGAATCCGCTATCAGATGACGTCACACCTTGCTCAGCTGAGCACATAAAGCGTTCTCAATTTTTGTTTAGCCTCGGTTTTCAAACAAGGGCTCCAGGGTTGACTCAACTGAGCACAAAATGTCATCTTGGCCATACTCAAGGACTTTTATAACCTCGGCCCAAGACCCTGTTAACACCTGAGCATGATGTTACAGGGGTTGATAGAATTCAAATCTACAGGTCACTTAGCTGTCCCAAAGTATTAAATTCTGTCCAGTGGTTGATAGAATTCAAATCTACAGACCATATAGCAGATCCGAAGTATTAAATTTGGGTTAGTTTTCTGTATTGGTACATAACTTAGAGGATAAATTTTACTAGATGCATTGTTTTCTGTATTGGCAAGATAACTAGAGGGTTATCTTCTGTATTGGTTCAGTAACTAGAGGAAATCTTTTCTGTATTGGTACAATACATGTAACTACAGGTTTATTTTTTTTGAATTGGTATGGTAAACTACATGTAACCAGAGAGATTAATTTCCTGTATTTGTACAATAACTAGAGGGTTAATTTTCTGTATTTGTAAAATAAATCAAGGGTTAATTTTCTGTATTGGTACACTAACCAGAGAGACACATTTTCTGTATTGGTACAATAACTAGAGGGTTAACTTTCTGTATTTGTACAATAAATAGACTATATTTGAACAATAATTTGTGGGTTAATTTTCTGTATTGGTACAATAACCAGAGGGTTAATTTTCTGTATTGGAACATAATTAGACAGTTAATTTTCTGTATTGGTACAATAACTAGAGGGTTAATTTTATGTATTTGTACAATAAATAGAGCTCTGAGGGTTAACTTTTTGTATCAGTACTTTGAATTACTGAAAAAATTTGGGGGTGAAATGAATTTCTTGGAAACTACGATTAATGCATTAATGAGTACAACTTTGCTATCATTATATATATTGTTTGTATCAAATAACTGACAGAGAAAAAACATTATATAAATTTTATATATATATACCCTACTAGTTGTTCATTCACATACTCTTAAAGCTGTAAACTATATAAAACGATCATGTTTTTGAATATGTAATTAATAGGTTCAGATAAATATAACTAAATTTTCTATTCGTCCAAGATTTTTTAAAATATTTTTTATTTTATTGTTCAAAAGATTTTTACGGAAAAAAAAGCCATATGAACAAAACATGTTAATTACATAGTGATAAATCATACTGATATATATCAAGTTATTGAAATAGTGTGCCAAAGAATATTACATTTAAACTATTATATCTTTTTTTGTTCCCATGTGTAGATCTATGCAATGTATATCTGTTATTATATTTTGTGGTTATTCATGTATATTAGACGGGGATTAATCATTAAAGTTAATGTGACAAAAATGTAAAATATGACCATGTTAGTTTTTATATGCCCGATGAAACTGTTCGTATTATGGTACAGGCCTGTGCTGTTATCTTTTCTGGGCGGACGGTTGGAGGGAGCTTTTATGTTGCCCTGGTGCTCTCAGAGCTTAAGGGGAACAGGAAGCCGATCTGTTTGTGTCGTCTGTATTGTGTCCTGTTGTTGTCATCCTGTATTTGTCCCGTCCTGTCTTTGTTTGTTGTCAGTGGTGTTGAGGGTGGTTTCCTTCACCCATTGGGCTGGCATGTCGTCATATAAGTAAAATACCCTTAAGTACGACGTTAAGCCCCAATCAAACAAACAATATCTTTTTCGGCATAACCTTAAAATTGGTCCTCTAAAATTTTTGTATTTTTTTAAATACATAAATGTGCATTTCTAAAAAATAAAGTAGAATTGCTTTAAAATACAATCATTATTTATCATCGGAAAAATTTGTCAAAATCAGTGGCGAACTGCAAATTTAAATGGAGACTGCAAACAATTTGGGAAATCTATAAATTGGTCCTCCTAAATTAAGTTTGCATAACCATGGGGATACCTCGTTCTGACCGTTCTCCACAACAGCACAGGCCTGATTATATGCCCACTTTTCATCCATACGGGATCGAGTACACCAGTCAACCATCAGGTATCAGAGTGAGTCACAAGATGTGGCTCTGGCAAATGCAGAGGTAGTTTTTTATGAGGGAGACCTTTATGAGGTTTCCTCATGGTTTTCCACCGTAATAGAACAGTATGAAGGGGACAATCTGTCATATAAGTGAAATGCCCTTGAGTACAACGTTAAACCCCAATCAAACAAACAAATCACCTGAAGTAGAAAAGGAAAATTATAAGACCAATCTTCATGAAACTTTATAAGCACAGTCAACATACTGTACACTGAAGTTGTGCGTTTTGCTATTGGTTGAGGGCTGTGTCTTAATAGCTAAACTAGGAGTGGAATTTGCCTATCCCAAAACCCTTTCTTAGAAATAAGAAATTTTGCTCGTCCTAATTTTCAGTGTTCCTATGGGTGGACAGCAAGGGCTTAGACAGACACCCGGCCAAATGGACGACCTGAAGTGAACAATTTCCTTATTTGGACGCCTGCGGGCGGTTGGAGGGAGCTTCATGTTGCCTTGGTGCTCTCTGAGCTAAAGGGGAACAGGAAGCTGATCTGTTTGTGGTGTCAGTATTATGTCCTAATATTGTCCTGTTTTTGTTCCGTTTTGTCTTTGTTTGTTGCCAGTGGTGTCGAGGGTGGTTTCCTTCACCCGTTGGGCTGGCAGGTCGTCATATAAGTGAAATACCCTTGAGTACGATGTTAAACCCCAATCAAACAAACAATATTTGGACACCCTGTTTTAAGAAACTTTAACATGCATGAGATGGAAAACTGTCAAAAGTTGGCACCCAGTTATATGAAAAGTGAAGCAAAGTGACTGAGTGTGATTTCCGTCAACATAGGGCTGACACACCATCATATGACTTAAGTAAGGCTTTCCCATGTTTAAATTCTGAATTTATATATTTTTGTTCAATCTGATAGTTATATGCTTATAGTGTAAGACCATGACTGAGAGTAAAATAAATTCAATGACAGTGTGAAACTTAGATTGAATGAGGGATAAAGTTTTGTACAGTGTAATTCAGAGGACTTGAGTGAAGACTAGGTCTCAATAACATCTTACCCTCCCCATTTTCTTGTTGCTATATTTTATGTGTCGATTATCTTTACCAGACTTATAAAATGGCAGCAAGAACATGGGGAGGAGAAAATGTTATTCACGCATAAGTGAAGACCAAGAACACACATAATTCTTTGATTATTATGCCAAAATAAAATATGGGAGACCTAAATTCACAATTTACTTTGTGTTCGGCTGTGATTATTATTTAAATATACACTTTATCTCAACTACAGCATACGGAACACTTTGTGTTTGGCTGTGATATATATCTAAATAGACACTTTATCTCAACCACAGCATACGGAACATGTTACGACTGGCTTGTCGGACTGCTGGTCCTCCTTTGTGTACCATGCAGGTTCGAGGCTACCTGTGGTTCACCAGTACATGTGGTAGTCCCTTGAAGTAGCTCTCTGGCTATTGTTGGGTTGTTTAACAAGATCTTTTCTCGTTTTCAAAAAAGGCAGACTAACAAGGTTGACCATCTGTAGTCATGATTGAAATACCTTTTGAATGCGCTGTAAAATCACCAAGGAGCATATGTGTACACTTTTTGTATGACCATAGCTTCAATGCTCTCAAGTCCTCTGCTGGGGTACATGTAGTGTATGTTACTTTACTTAGCACTGGAGGAATGATAATTTTTCAACTGAGCTAAACACTTCTCATTTTATGGTTGTATTAGTGTGGCCATTTACCCTTGGAGTCCACTGTCTTCAAATAAGTGACACGGAATTAAACACAAATCAGTAAACCCAATGCTCTTAACTTGCCTGTTTTTAGTTATTTATTTCGCTGCCATGCAATAGTTCTACATCGGTTTGTTATCAGTGACGCACCTTGATTATAACTTCTTACGACAGGGCTCGCAGGTATATGAGTGGGTCACAATATGTGGCTCTAGCAATCGAGGGAGTGGTTTTTACAAGGTTTCCTCTCGGTTTTCCGCTGTTAAAAGGCAAGAAACAATGGGAAGTGGACAATCCGTACTCACATTGGTGGAATACCTTTGAGTACAGCATTAAACCCCAATCAAACAAACAATCTAACAGCAGGGGAAGGTGGTTGGGAGGGAGTTTCCTGTTGGCCTGATGTTCTCTGAACTAAGGGGCAGCATTGAGTTGTTCTGAAGTTGTATCAGTCTTATCATTGTCCTGTCTTGTCTCTGTCAGTTGCCAGCCCTTTTGAAGGTGGTTTCCTCCACCCATTGGCCAGGTATGTCATCACATGAGTGAACCATAAGTATGATTTTCACCTAAATCAAATGGCAGGTAGTTCGTGCGAAGGATTCCGATGGCCTGGTGCCAACACAAAGACTTGTATTTTACTAAGGGTCATAATACACCTTGTGGAAGAATGAGACTTTTATGGTCCTGTAAATGAAATCTGTTTCGATATACCGTTACCAGATCGTGTCCGCCTGTAGGCTATCAGGTATTTGAGCTAGTCACATGGTGGGGCTCCGGCAATCATGAGGGTTGTTTTTATGAGACTTCCTCTCGGTTTTCCACCGTAATAAGGCTAGGTGAAGTGTCAAGTGGACAATCTGTCATCATATCAGTGAAATACCCTTGAGTACGTTGTTAAACCCCAATCAAAATTGATTTTAGCACATTTAACTCCTAAGAGCCTATACATATTATAGATACGTTAAAAATAACTGACACAAGAATTGGTGTATACCACCTGTTAGTGACAGATTGTCACTCCAATTCACATTTAATCGTTGTTAACATATTGTTGTCAAAAAGTTGGGATGAGAAACCTCTAAAAAAAAAAGTGTACTGCTCCATGCAACAAATATTTTGTTTTTCATTCTTGGACTTAAACTGTCCGGTTAAAATAAATACCAATCAGCTGGAAGAATAAAAAAACAGATACTAAAAAAGGACATCCAGTTTCTCCACAAATGGTCACTTTCCCACGGTATTAAATAGTTGATTTTTTTAATTTTTGAGACTGATAATGAGAAAGCTATCCGTCATTGATTGAAATGCTTTCCTCCATTTAACTGTATAGTTCCTTCTCCAGCCTGAGGAAGGTGGCCCGGAATTTCAACATTCATTACTTAAGTTAAATAATGATTAATCACCCAAATGCGACCAAATCAAAAAGGATATTCATAGCGACTAGTTCTTATCGATAGGCCAGCTCAAGATGGAAGTTTGTCTTTTAATCATGATAGTGCTTTATAAAAAGCAAACAAAATAACCTAAGGCGATATTAGGATTTTTTTTTTTTTCAAGTTCAAGTTCTTTTTCAAAAAACTACTCACTATCACTTTACCACGAACAAATGTCAACAAATGCTAAATATCAATAATGACCATCAAACTTAATGTCGGCATTGAATTTGAGCTACATTTAACCTGGGAACAATATAAGAATGTTGGTCCCAGATTAAACCGAATTTTTTAGAAGTAGCATGACTTGATAAAGATGAAATATTCAAGCTTTTAATGAACTGCAGCTGTGTTTATTCGTTACATTATACATTTTCAGTATGAAAACGAGATGTGATTGTAATCGTTACATTATACATTTTCAGTATGAAAACGAGATGTGATTGTAATGTCTTGCATTATATCTGTCCACTTTATATATATATATATATATTTCTTTTTAAATTAGTAAATTTCGTTTGGAGAATGACCATCTGTCATTAACCACCATCCTGTCAGATTTGAGCCCACGATGAGTTACTCCCCCTTACACAGCTCTTCAATGCTGTCACTTTCGATATTCAAGATGGCAGGCTTGTTACTGAACTGTTTGAGGGGTCCACGTTTATATCGCATACACAGAAGCGATAACAATAACGTGAGTCTGCTAAATAGTTGCAATCGTATTACGTATATTTGGTATTCGAAATATATCAAACTTTTAGCGGATTTTTTGCCATATTACTCTCCAAAATAACTAAATATTATGAAGCCGGGTGATGGTATTTTCTCATTCTGATCTCTTTTTGTTTTATTTCATAAATAGTTCAGCGTCTTTGTTAAACACTTTAAACATCTCCGAAACCTCCGAATAATTTCACCTCACAGCGTTCGTGGCTGAAATATTGCTAAATGTGGCATAAAACAATAAGCAACCAACAAAAGCCAAACAAAGTATCCAAGCATTGCTACCAAACAGACCTGTTCGTATCCTGATTTAACTGAGAATTCATATACATATACAGCCTAACGGCTTATTCTCAGTTATGATTTTCTTATGATGTTTTGCGTACTCACGAGTCTATTTGCAGATCCT
>JARFOD010102582.1:0-16335 GCA_031763545.1 Mopalia muscosa
TTGCACTGACAGTAAGTGAAACGGATTTATATTCCTAGTAATTTTTTTATAAACATTTTTATGTTTAAATATTTTGTTCTTATTTACTGTTATGGGAATCTTTGTCCTGTTTAAACATAGCTCTATTTATATGAAGCAGCATGGTCACGTGACGAGTTATATTTTGGAAGACACCATAGAAAATACTAGAAAATTGTTGATGAGGTCTTATATTATATCCGAACCGTCAACGTGTCACACCTGCAAATATTTTGACCTGCCAGATTTCTAGTGTCCATCAAACAATTTAGTTGTATTTTAGTATATTTTGTTAGTAGTTGACAAAGGGGTAAATGAAAAACTGCCTTACTGGTTTGAGACACCAAAAGTTAATCGATTGTCCTGTCTTCCTTCCATCGGCTGCCATTTTTTTTATCCGCGAATCCAAAGTTTTTCTAGTCCAACATAAGATCTTTTTGAAGGAAATGCGACTTTTTTCCTGTTATGATAATATTAACTACAGAGTTCAAAATAGTTTTACGTGTTCTTTTTTTATTTCTGAAAGCAGCTATAGGGAAATATTAAAGAGTGAAATCCGGGATTACAATATTCGTATATTTCAGGTGATTTAGGGTACTCACAAAATGTGAAGATCACGATTACCTCCTTACCTTTGAGCTCAGAGCATAAACCTTCCCTCACGCATACTGTTGTGCATAAAAACAACCATAGTCCTTAAATAGCATTGTCTGAAACTAATATACCCCATTTAAAATTGCAGACTTTCAAAGTTAAAATTTAGATTTATCCTCCTTTGATGTGATGCACTGGCGTAGGCCCACAGTAGAACTATGTAGGTTTAGGGTGATTTCTGCGAGGTTTCCTCCCTATATTCGGCCATGACATGTAGCGCAGAGCTGGAAGAGGAGATATCCGTGGTCGGATAAGTAGGTGGTTACTGTTAGGTACCAATCAACCAACCAACCAGCTAAACAAACAAACATGTTAGATATTAAATCAAATAAGCAAACAAACACCAGTATAAGCAAAATGCCATTGTTTGCTATACAGTTGTTTTACACCGGTTTTTACTAATGAAGATGCATTCATTTTGTTTTCTTGACCAAATAAAAATTCAATTGTATCAACACAATATTGGATACAATTTGTATGAAAGTTTTTTTTGTGTGGGATATGTAAGTTTTATTAGTGTCAGTGATAGTTTCGTCAAGTGCTGATGCATGTGGGTTGCATTTGTTTGTTATGTTAAATCCGAAATATCATCATAATGTCCAATTATGTTTTTATATTTTAAACGGCAACTCTTAAAGTTAGGCTGGTTAACAAACCAAGAATAACTCTGTCAGATATACAATATTATTATTGTAGTTGTGTACTACTTGACACTAAATGAAATTGATGTATCTTCGATTGTCCGCTGCACACTGTTTATTTTCGATTTGTGTGAACAACCGAGAAGAAACCTAAAAACAAAAAAAAACCCTTGCGGTTACCGAAGTCAGATTATGTGACTCACACATGTACCTGACGTGTTACGGTCTCGATCCCGTGAACGTTTTGTGGCTGAAAATCGGGTATCTTCTCGTTCAGTTCAACGGCATGCTGTGCATCGTCTGAGCGCGAAGAGGGTTTTAAACATTATAACTCCCTCATGGGATGTTTGAGCTAGAAAGTATATTCTGTACTCATAATCAGGTGAAATATCGCAACTCACATGTTGTGATTTCATACAGATTTGGTAATTTAAGTTTTGGTAATTGTTTGATCCAACAGAAGCCGATTACCAGGTTCGTCTGGTGGCAGGTGACACTGGCGAAGGGAGGTTAGAGGTCAATATTGGAGGTGTCTGGGGAACTGTCTGTCGCCACGGTTTCGGTCAATCAGCAGCTCAAGTTGTCTGCCGGAAGCTGGGTTACTCAACGTTAGTAAGCCTTTATGTTTTCTCTAGGCAAGCCTCACCGCTTCTACATCCATGCTTTTGTCTTTGTATTAAGAAATGCTGTAATGCTTGCAATTGTATTTAATAGTATTAAAACAGAGACCACCTTGTTGAAATCAAAGTGGGAATAGAGCACATGCTTCTATCAATGGGACTGTAAGCTACAAATGATAAGTAAAAACGCAGGTCTTACAGGACTAACCCAATCTTTTGTTCATTTTCATTCACCAGACAAAATGCCCAGGTCGTGGCAAATCAGTTGTACTCCCGTGCATATTTTAACACTACCATATGGTTGGGTGATGTAAACTGTGACGGTTCAGAGGAGTCTTTGGAAAGCTGCTTTCACACTCAGGGTGGTTACTCCAATTGTGAGCACTCAGATGACGTAGCCATCGCCTGTAAGTTCCCTTTCACACACATTCAATCTTTATGTATGTACCTATAGTTTGTGAACAAATTTATATTGAATCCACTATTGACGCAGTAATTTTAAAAGAAATCAATAAGTGGAATATTTGGTATTGTGCTATATATTCCTCTTTGACCTATACTATTGTATTATGCTAATTGGTAAGGTGCACAGCTGCTTTCTTAGCTGTACTGAAACCATTTTCTCCCTAACATAAAAAGACGGCACAGCATTTTCCATATATTTTTCCAGAAAAAGCAGATTGGAACTTTGGCACAACACCGATTTCATCGGAATGAACACAATATAAAATATAGGTCTCTTTTTTTCTCCAATAATAGATAAAAAACTTTTATCATAGATAGAATATCGAAACAATGTAGGTCTCGTAATATCAAAAAGGGGAGTTGCAAGCGGTCCTCTGACGTCAAACCAGCTGAGATTGGTGAACTTTTTATAGTAACGTCACAATGCAAAAATGCGTTTGACGTCATGTAAAAGCTCCCCTGCCCGACGTTATGAACGTTCTGACGTCAGAGGACTGCTTTGCAAGGATAAAAATACCTCCCTTACCCAGACTCCCATTGTGTATGAATAAACAAAACTGAATAAAAATGATTCTAATGTATGCAAAGTTGCGCTATCTGAATTCAGAATTAAGTTGCCATTTCAAGAACCCCCCAATATCAACCTGGTGTTTCGGAGTCATCTTTTAACTCTTACCAGATAGATTATTTTCACAATTGTTTTTTAATGAATAACTAAAACCGATTATATTATATGTGTTATTGTTATATACCAATTATCGATTCCATTGCTCTTTAATATGTACATAAAAATCGTTGAAATAGTGAATATATCTGTCTAAATTTAATTTAGGTATAAGCATCGGCGAATATCGAGTAAAACTCACAGGTGGAGAAAATAAAAGCTCTGGAAAACTTGAAATCAATATTAATGGAGTGTGGGGAACTGTTTGTGATGATGGTTTTGGCATAGAAGAAGCGTCTGTCGTCTGTCGACAGTTAGGTTTTACAAAGTAAGTTATATTTATCACAGGTTAGATCGAAGGTACCGGGTATTCTAGAAGGAATATCATAAGACGTAATAATAAAACCAAGACTTTATATTTGGTAGGAATGGACGAAGACCGTATTCCCAAATATCTGAACCTAGAGAAAAGAAAAGAAGAATGAATACAAACTTGAACTCCTGTGTCCTGTATTATTTGGTGTATTAAGTTTGCCCTCTTAATGGGTACATAGATAGAAGATATCTGCGGTTTGTTGATGGATACGATGAATTTCATCGAGTGTTTTGACACAACTTGAAATATTCATCCAGCGTGATGCATCACACGAGATGAAGCATTCATCGTTTTTCTGTTTATTTTATATTGAAGTATAGAGTTGTAAAAAAAGTTAATCGAATTGAGAAAAAAACGGTTTGTTTGAAACAATTGGATCAATGGTATTAAAGTGACCAAATTATCACCATGAGATGAATGCGATGAAAACAAGGTCAGTATTTCACACAGTATTAGTAGTGTCGCTTTTTAATTTTCTTTAGGATAAAAAATAACATCATAAACAACATATTTTTGATTCTTAAAATAAAACGGACTATCACAATTTCTTTTAAAAGGTTAAACACGAAAGTGCGCAGTGAAATGTCTCCATGTTGCCTGGAGACGCGATGAAGTGCACAGGGATCACAGTGTTAATGAAGCACATGTTGGGAGGAGAATTAAGTTTTATAATTAACATGTTGCAACATATATAGCTCATTGAAGAAGCTAGTCGCTTCTGGATTTTCAAAGCATGATCAACAAAAGAAAAACGGGTCAGGACAACGAGCCGAGGAACTTCAGATTACTCAACATCTTTGTTCGACAGTGATCGTAGAGTGCTTTTTTAAATTAATGATTGTGTCTTGGGAAGTATGAACGACAGATACGGCCACCCACATCTCGTAATGTCTTGTTTTAAGTTTAAACAGGAAACCAGAGACAATATATTGAGAGATCACGAGATAGTCGTTAATTCTTCCGAGTTTATTTACAATCTCGTGTCTCGTGCATCGAGTAAGCAGCTCCAGACGATGAACGAGGTCGCGAGAATAAACGGTGAAAAAGCGAGAATCTTATTACAAATCTCGCTTTGTACTCGAAGTATGAGGCACGAGAATGCGGCATTGGCGGCTTGATTCTTGCGTTCTCGTAATCTCTAGTCTCGTGCTAGCTGGTCTGCCTAACACGAAGTACGAGGCACGAAAACGTGACATTCACTTGATTATCACGTTCTCGTGTCTCCAGTGTTGTGTAAGCTGGTCGTCCTAACACGAAGTACGAGGCACGGGAACGTTGTATTTAATTGATTGTCGCGTTCTCATGTCTCTAGGGTCTTGCTATAGCTGATCTGCCTAACACGAAGTAGGAGGGGTGAAGCACGAGAACGCGACATTGACTTGATTCTCACGTTCTCGTATATCTGGTGTCATGCAAGCTGGTCTACCTAACACGAGGTAGGAGGCACGAGAATGCGACAGTTATACTTAATTCTCGAGTTTTCGTTATCATTAGAGTGGCATGAATGTATAAATGTTTGTATCCGTGTGTGGTCACTCTGAATCTTAGAAAATACTAAGTATGGAAGTGACAGAAATACAAGATTGAAAACTTTGAATAGTTCCGGTCATGCGCAAGGCAATGGACGACAGACGCCAGACACGAGGCTACAATCTCTCATATAACCTCGTCCCTCTTGCTAGGAAAACATGAGCGACACGAGAACTCTCAAATGCGAAACGAGAACACGCGAATACGAAATCATTTCGAATAAGATTCTCGTCGTTTCGCCGTTCAATCTTGCATTCTCGTGCCTTGTTTGAAGTTTCGTATTGGAGAAAAGAGACACGAAGATGTGCGTAAAATTGCGAGAGTCAATGGTTATCGCGCAATCTCGTAATCTTTTGCCAGGCGTTTAGAGGTAAAACTCAAAACACGAGATGAGAGTGGCCGCATCTGTCTTTCATATAATACTGACTGCTGGTTTGCTGTCAGCTTTGAATATGCAGAAAATATCATGAGTCATATTTCCACAATATCGATACCACATATATCAATATTTGACTGACATGGTGTTTATTTCTCTGATAGTTTTGACTATTTCACAGTGTGCATGTTATAATAGTAAACAAGATAATAATACCGACTGATTATGAGTATGTGTTTTTTTCAGATTACCTGGGAGTATATATACCGGTTCGCACACACCGACCACAGCTCGTATATGGTTGGATGACTTGGAGTGTATTGGAGACGAGCCTCATCTCATTGCATGCCGCCACAGGAAAATAGGACAAAGCGACTGCTTCCATAGCGAAGACGTCTTTTTGAATTGTAATAGTTTACTATTTTCCATAAAGCCCCGGTCACAACCCACCATACGTTTTTTGGGAGGCCGTACTAGAGGTGAATCCGTAGCCCGACCGCATCTCGAACCGCATCTCGAACGCAGCGAAAGTTCCTCATGCACTAATAGTGCTCCGGCTTGTCTGCGTGCTCCCAAGTCCGTACTGATGCGGTACTCACCACGTATGGATCCCCAAATTTTGCCCATGTTTTTGCAAGCAAACAGCACGCACTTGCAAGTACAGCGGGTAAGGACCACGGCTTAAATGCTGATGTCTAAAGGATATTAAATACTTCTATATGATTGGGATTAATATTATTTGTTTGATTCCGGTTTAACCTTGAACTTGTTTCATTCATATGCCGAAGTGTCGCCACACTATCTCACTGACAAGAAACTACGACAAATACAGGACTCAAAACAAAGACATTAAGTTAAGAATGGTTTTATCATTCTATTTAGCTTCAAGAGCATTAAAGAACAGGGAATTCTAATATTATTAATATAAAAATTAATATTAATATTATTGAAATATTAATAACATCAGTTGTAATTATAAGTCCTCATATATTACATGTAATATATAGCCCAGTGTCGGGTTCTGCGCCAGTGCAAATTCTGGACACAATATTTACAATATTTATAATATAACATAACGAAAACAGAAAACCAAAAAGGATCCTAATTGTAAAACAAATAAATTGACATTTGAATCTTTCAAACTATATATGGTTTAGTGAACCTTTATATTTACTCATACGTTCCTGTCTGTATTTATTACTATGTTTACTATTGTTATGTTTGTTGAGGAGAAGCCCTAGTGGCCGATGGCCGGGGCTCATCCTCGTCAAATAACTAAAGAATTAAATTAAATTAAATTAAACAGCCGCACTTAACTGTTGAGAAATTGACAAATTTTCTTTCCAATGTCTCCCTCGGATATCAAATCGCACTCGAGTTTCTGACGTTTCTGTGGCCTGGCCTTTGTGCTCTTAAACCTTAGAGGTAACGCATCAATGATTTGTTTCTGGTGCCATGTTGATGCATTTTGTGGTTGTTCTGCGTTGTCTTTGTATGTTCCCAATGCCCTCATGGAGGAGTATTCGACCCTTGCATGGACTGGCACGGCGCCGTAGTGCTGAATTATCTTATTTAAGGTTCTGCGTTAAATCCCAATCAAATAAACCCTAAGACGTAAGAACTCATATTCGTTTGGAAGAAAAAATTCCACAGGGAAGAAAGGGTAACATATTTTCAATCATTATCCCTTGTACTGTAATTTACTTTTTATGCTAGATTGCCAAAAACTGAGTTATCCACAACCACTGTGCACAATGCTGATAAGTAAGAAATACACATCATCCGAGCTCATGTATATGCATATAGACTCTTATATAGAGACCATGCGACATAACGCTGTTAATCGTATTCACATCTAGTTTCTTAAGCTGGATTTCTATTGGCACATACGCCCATACTCGCAAACAAGTGGTTCAATGCATAGTGCTGGTCTCGACCTAGACATACTGAGATAGCTTGACAAAACTTTCAACCCAAATCGAACAACAATACCTCTTCATAAGAAAAATGATATGAGAGTACCGTGACTTGCAAACCTTTCTGAGACATGAAAACGTGATATTTAAACTCATCTGAGACTAGGCAGCTAATGACAGTATGTGTGACACGATAGCTAGCCTTCGGTATAACAGACTAACAATACATGTCCTTGTAACTTATAGGCTCTTCAGAACCGGAATTGAAGCTATACGGTGGGTTGGACGAGCGACGTGGAAGAGTGCAGATAAAGGTTGGTCGTGAAACAGGTTCTGTTTGTGGCGATGGATTTGATTTGAAGGCTGCAGATGTTGTTTGTCGACAGTTGGGCTTCACAGAGTGAGTGTAAATTACATTTTCTCTGGCTTTGGAATTGTTTTTGAACAGACCAGATAGAATTGATCATCGATCGAAACTATGATTTTAAATCATTGACTTCAAGAAAGAATGCTTGGGTTCGGTATGTTATCAAATGCATATCCGTCTGGACTGGAATCTCTCAATGAATATTATGATAAGTACAGACAAGCGATCGTGCTCACATACAAGAGAATATAACTGGCGCCCAAGAAGCACCAAGCTCAAATATCAGAAGAATTGGCTGTCTCTGGTTATTATTCTCAAATGACAATACACAGCATTCCTACTTCTTTAACCAGCTGTATCGTCGATGAAGTAAGAGAATATAGATCTACCACGTGCTATGATGTGACTGACTTGGTAAAGAGAAACCCAGCCATATTTTACAAGGACTCGCGTAGTGGCAGAACCTCTAAAACTATACACATCAGCAATATCCTTGAAAGAATCGCCTGGAAAACTCATTTATAATTTAATAACGATTTATTTCCACCTAATTGTCTTAAAGAGATTGTGGCACGTTGTCCTCTGATGTCGAAACGATCAAGATTCGAGGCCTTCATGGTGATGTCGCAATGCCTAAATGTGTGACGTTATTTAAAAGCGCCACCATCACGGCTATGTTGACAATATGGGACCTTATTTTAAAGTTAAAATTATCTGCAATTTCCAACGTTTCGAGACTCTTTTCTGTTTTTTAGCTGATAACAACTGTACCATTATAAAGGCTTGAATAATAGCTTATTAGTTTAAGTTAAAGATTTTCTTTTGACCATTTATCCAGAGAGCCAGCCAAAATTTTAACAACTGCTTTACATGGGCCACCTTCAAAAATATGGCTGGATGATGTACGGTGTTTAGGAAATGAATCACGTTTTTGGGATTGCCGACACGGTCCTTGGATAGTTAATACCTGCTCTCGTATTGACTATGCGGTGGTAGAATGTAAGTATATTGATAATTATTCCTGAACATCGACAAATTAACAGAACAGACGTTTTTGTACTGATGTGAATTGCTTTTTTTAACAGAAAAATTATGAAACGCTTCTACAGAAGAGATAAGATTAATCACTGATATGATAAGAATAGTTGCTACAGTAAATTCGTAGTGTTCGGAGATATAAACTTGGTTTAGTTCAATCAGATAAGGCAGTTAACAAATGAGAGTTTTAAAGAATATTTCACTCTAATTGGTTGCAAGGGTATCTCATTTGGTTGAATTGTGAGCTACAGGATGTCCTCCAGGAAAAATGTTTTTCAGCTTTTTTCGGTTTATGTTTTGCTACCACAGGTCCAATGTCAGGCGATTACACTTTGCGTCTACAAGATGGATCACATAATAACAATGGGACAAGTGGGAGACTGGAGATTCAATTGGGGGGAATATTTAGACCATTATGTGGGACTATTAATCAGAAAGCGGCAGAACTGGCTTGTCAGCAAATGGGATATCCAAGGTAATGATCTTTTAATTCCAGTAGACTTATATCCTGTTAAATACCTTGTATAGTGGAAGTACGACGTAAAACTCATGTAGAGAAACGTTATAGCAGTCGCTATAGACCCTTATAAGATAAGTAATCAGTGAGATAAGCCAGTTTACAATTTGCTGCATTCATTCTATTGTCTTCTTTTTGGGGTAGGTGTTTTTGCCAGTGTATCCAGCGACGTATTCTTGTGAGAGCTGTAACATTGGTCGATGGACAGAATGTTAAGTTTCTGCTCAAACTTTTACATAATGCGACCTTAAATTGATTGATTCAAAAAATGTAATCACTTCTGTTTTCAGTAAAAATGTTCGAATCTTCCCGCCTGGCCACTTTCTGTCTGGAAACTCACCAGGTATTTCGGCTGATGTTGCTTGCAACAGCGGTACAGACAGGTTCGATAACTGTTCATTCAACACATCGGCTTCTTCAACACAACCTAGTATCTGCAGAGGGGCTGCAGGAATTATTTGTACTGACAGTAAGTAAAACGGAAAATATTTCTAGTGAAGGTTTATAAAAAATATATTATCTTTGAAAAATATTTATTGTTTTATTTGAACATTTAGAGAAATAACGCTTCTATTCACCGACTAAAAGATGTATATTTTATCATAAGTGTGGTCAAGCAAATATATACTTAATGGATGTACAGTATGGTTATTATCTATCACAAATCACAAATCGAATTCTAGGGGAGTCGTTATAATGTTTAACAATTGAACTTTTAAACCAAAACTTGTCAAAGGTAACTATTAATTTCTGGAAATTGAAACCCAAATTAACATTCTCTCTAGTTTGTATTACTGCCGATAATGATGATTATCAGATGAATTTTGAGGACGTGCAATCTCTATTTTCTGATTGGCAGTTCGATGACGAAATTATTTACTGGAACTTAGAGCAAATTCTGAATAGATAAATATTATTATGTCAATTTCATACACCAAAATTGCAGAGAAAGGATTTTGAACAGACTGCCTGATTTTAGAGAGACTTCAGTCTATCTGGCGATATAATGAGGGCAGCCCACACATTTAAAGCACCTAGCCTTGTCTTTTTTCTAATGCCACGCAATCCCATCAATCTTAATTTAAAATAGCTATTAAATATAATATATATATTTAAGGAAAGGTTTTTGGAAATTTAATAATTCATTATTCAGAGACAAGAAATATGGAACTCTAGTGAAAGGCACAATAACAGAAAAAGCAACACAGTATAGAGGAGACGCAAAGGGACAGAGACGAGCGACCAATTGCTATCCAACGGCATGCTGGTTAAGATGCCAGGGAAAGCTATTTCATATTTGACATTTAAGCAAAAAGAAAGATGAAAAGCGTGAATGAATTAAATAAGACTCTTTCCGAACTGGAAAGAAACTTAGACAGTACAAACGATTTGAAAATTAAAGAGGAAATAGTACAAGCAATTACAGAATTAAACAAAAACAAAATTGAATACATTTTTTAAATCTGTCGAAATACCGTTTACAATAGAGGGATAGCTACATAACCACAGAGACCAATATAGCAAAATCTAGATCAGTTTCTGTGTAATACCATCAGCTGTACATATGAACATGATGGGTACCGTTCTCCATTAACCGAGTATTATTACATGCCTTACACCAGAATGTAAACCAAAACAATTTCTTAAGATGTGTAGACAAATCCCCTAGAAACAATTAATTTGCACTATCGTAAAGAGCACAATGCGATCTAGTAAACTGCATTTGATTTTTTATGATGGGATAGAAAAAAAATCCACTGGGATCGATCAAATAAAAATTTGATTTCAAATTTGTTTAACGAAGGTGATTTTCAGATTTGTAAAGTAATTATTTATTTTGTCTTTGAAAATTATTCACGGTTTTACCTTCGCCTACAGATCTCAAAGAAGTTGTTTCAATTGAGAAACAATTTTGTTTGTTTGATTGGGGTTTAACGTCGTACTCACCTATATGACAACGGATTGTCTCATTTCGGTTGAAAAGCGGAAGGAAACCTAGAAAAAAACCACCCCTGCGATTGAAGGAGTTATATAAGGTGTTTCACTCATATACCTGATGCGTGTCGACTGTACCCCCTGTCGTTTCGTGGTTTGAAATAGGATATGCTGGTCTTGTTCAGTTCAACTTGACTATCGCCTACATGCTGTGTTTGCTCGTAATTGTACGAGAAAGTTTCTATATTTTGGTTCCTTGTGTGATGTTTGATCTAGAAAGTAATTGTTGTACCCATATTAGGTGAATTATCGTAAATCACATTGTGTGACGTTTACCAGATTTTTATATATATTTATGTTTTGGTAATTTTTTGTTCATCAGAACCCGATTACCAGGTTCGTCTTGTGGGAGATGACACAGATGAAGGGAGGTTAGAGGTCAACATCGGAGGTGTCTGGGGAACTGTCTGTGACGATGATTTCGGTCAGGTAGAAGCTCAAGTTGTTTGCCGGCAGCTGGGTTATTCAATGTAAGTAAGCCTTTATTATTTCCTTATGCTACACCAACGGCTACACCAAAGTTGATTTGTTTTGAATGAATTTTAATTTTAATTATAGTTAAATTTTTTTATTTATTTAACGAGGATTTTACACAGCCATGAGGTCAATCTGTATTATATTGCGCAAGGTGTAAGTACGTGGCCGACACGCCACGCCTGGTCGTGAGCCGTGCGTGCATGTACTTTGTGCATGGGGTAAGTGAGTTGTGCGTCTTTACAACGTGCTTACAACGTACGATTTTTATATATAGAACGTCCTTCCGTGGTTCTCCAGAAGTCCCAGCTGCTGCTGCGTCAAAATGCCGCCCATTCCACTGCAGAGACTGGGCTTTGAAGCTGCCGATGAAGCTGACGCCTTCTGTGTTTTCTTGGGCATTTTGCAGACGAAATATTGGTACTCGGCTTGGATTTTATATATAGTGCAGAAATCAGTATGCACAACGTTCGTTGTAAGCGCGGAGCATGTGCTTACTCTGTACGGTTCACATGAGTTCTGCGTGCTCATTACTGGGGAAGTGCTGAGTAGGCACGAACCACGCACTTATCAGGTGCGCAGCACGCACGTGCTAAGTACGCCGCCAAACTCACGGAGTGTAGAGGGCACACGCGTCACCCGTACTGGGGGTGAATCCGGTTACAACCCACCGTGCGTATTTTTAGTCTGTATGTTTTTTTGGGGAGGTCATACTGGGGTGAATCCGTGGACTTACCGCACCTCGAACGCAGCGCACGTTCATCGTGCACTAAAAGTGCAACATCCGTACGAAGGCGGTACTCACCACATACGGATTCCCACTTGTAAGTACGGCGGGCTGGGAGTTCGGCTTTATCGAGTTTAATGGGTATAAAAGACACATATCCGTTCAATTGAATTCAGTTGTTAAATTATTTCTCCAACCTGTTACGATATGCCAAGACTAGACGCAGCCACCCGTAACGTCGTCATTGGTCGCCTAATGGCCGGTGAATTACAGAATGCAGTCGCTAGACTTTATCATGTTCACTTGAGTCCGATTGCCAGGCTCTTCCAGCCGTGCCAGATATCCGGTTCAACAGTTAACCGTCAACGTTCTGGTCGACGTAGGGTCATAACAGCAGCCCAATATCACTACATCCGGTTACTTCATCTGAAAACCGGACCATATCAGCAACAGAAACCGCATCAAATGTCCCAGGTCTCCTGAGAATATCGGCACACACAGTCAGAAACCGTCTCCGTCAAAATGGCTTACGTGCCATACGTACTTACATTGTCATAGTACCGAGACAACAGCATCGACGTGGGGACAGATTAAGGGACTGTAACCTGCGAAACTGGAGGCGAGTCTGGTTTAGCGACGAATCCATATGCAAGCTGCAGAGAAGAGATGGTCGTACACGTGTCTACAGACGTCGGAATGAGAGGTTCGCAAGGAACTGCCTCCTTGAGGTCGACAATTTCGGCTGAAGGAAGTGTGATGATGTGGGGTGCCATATCCTGCGCCCGAAAAACTCAACTGGTGCACATCTCTGACAACCTTAATGCCCCTCGATACAGAGATGAGGTTTTGACACCACACATGCTGCCCATAATGGACCTCTGTAGAAAAGTTTTTCAGCACGACAACGCTCCTTCGCACACAGCTCGTGCTACAGTTGAGTTTCTAAATAACCAAAACGTAACAGCGTTGCTCTGAACTTCAAAATCACCAGATTTGAACACAATAGAACATTTGCGGGATGATTTGGATATACACCTGCGCAGTCGATATCCAGGGCGCAAAATCTGCAAGAACTGCAGCAGGCTCTTGAGCAAGAATGGAGGAGAATTCCACCAAACCTTATTCGTCGATTGATTATTGATTATGTCTATGTCCGTGCTGTGTTACAGGTTAATGGTGGGCACAGCAGCTATTGACTTTGCACTGACGACATCTGAGAGCTATGGACTGGAATTTTGACATTGTCATGAACTTCGAAATCTGAACAACTGGTTAGCATAATATCAATGTAATGTGATGCTTATTTCTGTATTTAAAATGATGTTGAAAATTCTTATTTGGATAAAAAAAATTAATGTTGCGTTTATTTTTTGGGAGAGTATATTTTGGTGATAATGTCGACCATATTTGTTTTGAAACCTTATGAATTAAATTAAATGTAATTCCATCGGTTTCTTGACTGGAAGAAACTATTTTTCCAGTTTGAAATCTATTAAAATTATGCAATGGCTGAAATTTTGTTTTACGGATTTGGAGAAAATAAATCCCATCATTATTTGTCTTAATGGGGGGAAGCGACTGTAAAAGTGTCACGTTATTCAGTGAATTTGTTCTCAATATCATGTAGGCGTGAATATGGAGAAATCATGCAATGGGGACTATTATGCTTTGCGCAATTTGATGAAATGCAATCCTATCCTATGTCTTACTAGTAACCAGCGAACTTCCTGGTTGCAGGTTTATCTGTGAATTTGATCCCAAAATTATCATGTTCAGAACATATACGATCATAGACAAAGATGAGATTGTAGAAAATGAACATATATAAAATCATGGAAACCAAACAAAGAAAATGTCATATATACTGAACATAGACAAGATTATAGAAACGGAACATGAATACGATCATATAAACAGCACGTAAGTAAGATCAAAGAAACTGAACAGTGAACATAGATATAATCTATGAAACCAACGAAAATGCCAAATGCCCGGGGGAATTTAGTATCGCTGCACCATCAAATGTAGGCTACCTTTCGGTCCAACTAAACAGTCTCTGAATTGACATTTATAGGCCTATGCCAACCATTCCTGTTACTGAGCCGTCGTTTGCAGGTCTTAGCTGTCTAAAATGCAAATATGACATTAGTCATGCGCAAGAAGCCATGTGGACACCATTAGAACTTATGTTGTAACTGGTGTCAATTGATTTTCGTATATACTAACTGTTTAACAATGTAGATACAAAACGAAAAGAAAAACAATCAGTAATTCTATTTATTTACAATATGTATTGTAAAACAACAACAATAGCAGTCTTATACAGTATATTATACAATGGCAGAAATTCTTTAAGAACTACAATTGAAGCTTCAAGGTAACAGATAAGATAAATAAAAAGGCTTATATAAAGTAATTAAATGTGTATAGAATATAATGGATCAGCGTATAAACCTGCCTTATAATTGAGTCCAAGTGCCTAGACTTTATAAACTGGTTTGTAATGACAATCTTCTTCGAAGTCTACAGCAATAAATCATTGCCAAGGCATTAAACATGGAACCCCGATTATATCCTCATCAGGGAAATCACCATGTCCTCAAAATGAAGGGTGTACAGTATGATGTATTCACTACAGGATAATTAACAAAATCTTTCAAGGGTCGGGTATTTTTTTTCCAGATTCTGTGTTAATCCCCTTACAGATTTATCTAGGCTAGGTTTAGAATTCAATGAAATAAAATGCTGTCCGAACCCACTGTAGTTACATACATCCAAATTCATATGTTGACCTATCTCTATAAGCGTTGGCTTGGCTGGCTGTTCACTCTTTGGACAGAGTAGTGACTGGCCTGTGGCTGATAAAAATCATATAATCAATGTTACTTTTATAGGAAGGCGCAGAAGTTTCCACACATAATTTTAGAAGAAAAAAAAAAACAACACACAGACTAGTCGGGAAAACCTAATCAAATGATTTTAAAACAACCTCCTCAAAACAAAAGAAGCTACCAGTAGACAGTCTGCTCCGAAACGTTGCTGGAACACCTAATCAAAAGATTTCAAAACAACCTCCTCAAAACAAAAGAAGCTACCAGTAGACAGTCTGCTCCGAAACGTTGCTGGTACACCTAATCAAAAGATTTCAAAACAACCTCCTCAAAACAAAAGAAGCTACCAGTAGACAGCCTGCTCCGAAACGTTGCTGGAACACCTAATCAAAAGATTTCAAAACAACCTCCTCAAAACAAAAGAAGCTACCAGAAGACAGTCTGCTCCGAAACGTTGCTGGAAAAGCTAATCAAAAGATTTCAAAACAACCTCCTCAAAACAAAAGAAGCTACCAGTAGACAGTCTGCTCGGAAGCGATGCTCGTCAGTAAACCCAGAAGTTGTATATCCATAAAACATTGTTATGTTACTATCCCTGCTCCTAAATGCCACCCAAAGAAAAGAAGTCAGTATAGTCTGGATTATTTTCTTATGTAAACAATCCTGTGGGTAATCAAGTGATCTTAAACAATATTCTGGCACCACTGTAAGAAAATCTAAATTGAAACAATATGGTAAAGTATTTTAAAAATAAATCATTTCTAAAATTAGTTTTAAGCTCTGCAGCCCAAGGTTTTTAGATTACTGTCCGCAAAAAAAAAATCCCTGTGGCTGTACTTATTGAACATTTATTTGGGAAAGCTGAATGAAGACACCACATGTATATTTTATGCCTTTATTATTGTAGCATAGATTTGTTTGTTTGAAATCCTGTTTAATTAGGGCGTACAATATAAGTTATACTAGAGTAAGAACAATAATAACAGTTATACAATGGAAGTTATACTAGTGTTAGAACAATAATAACTGTTATACAATGGAAGTTATAGTAGTGTTAGAACAATAATAACAGTTATACAATGGAAGTTATACTAGTGTTAGAACAATAATAACAGTTATACAATGG